>JAIPRM010001074.1:0-42628 GCA_025469315.1 Stegophylla sp. TES_Ste_2020 | reverse complement strand
AATTGAGAAATTCAAAAAATGACCTCTCTAAAGTACAATCTAGAGGCAAATCCGGTTTCAAAAAGTTATTGATCGAAACTTTTGGACAAGTATTTCTATACAAAAAGTTGTACACAGAAAAAAAAAAGGAAAAAAAATAAATAAAAAAATAAAATAAACATCATTGTAAAAACACTAGCTTCTTCATTTCATTCAGAATCTAAAATACTGTAATTGTTTTATTTTATAATATAAATATATAAGCCAATAATTGATAGACGAATTTAAACATTATGTTATACGTAAAGAAAATATAATGGTAATATCTCAATGTGACTTATGTTTCTTAAAATTATTTTATGATTAGTAATCACTAATCACCAATAAATTATACTTAACCTTTAAAAGCTTATTTATGTAATAATGTCAATAACCATACTACGAACAATTAGTTTAGTGAAAAATAATAATTATTTAATTTATAGTACATATTATTACAATAATAAATTGTGATTATTACTGATTAGTGATTACAGTTTAATAATTTTTTTGTTTAGTATAACTTTTTATTTTACAAAACGGTTAAATAAAGCGTGTAAACTATGGATAATAGGAGGAATACGTAATTTATGTCTAAATGTCTTTCATGTACACATCACGGTCTATGAATAAATAATGTTGTGTATTGATTTACTAAAAGTTAGGATTACCCAAGATAAATATAAAAGTATTGACCGGCAATCACTCAATGTTATAAGACCTGTGTTTTTTATTTCGTAGCCAAAAAGTGTTTCCAGTATTCTACGTTATTTTTTTTTTATATCGTTAATGAAATGTTAACGGAACATTGGTGAAATTTCATGTTATTATTACCTATAATAAATGCGTGATACCTATGCAACTTTTCAAAACTTGTTATCAAACAATCTGTCTCTCTAAACCACACTCGTGAAACACGCAAAACATACAAAATAACTATGGGCGTACTCATTATTATTATTATTATTTTAGTTTTCTTGTTACAGTGTTTATTGAAAAAAAAAATAAAAAATATATTAATTTTTCAGAAATTCGTGTCGAATTGTTTTATTATTTATGATTGAGAAAGAAAAACATATTATTCAGTAACATATTTACGTAATAAAACAATAAAAATATTAAACAGTCGTTAAAATACTATACGTATAATTATTGATTTTTTTGTGAAACACAAAGACTGATTCTGTTTTTCTAAAATTAGCTTGGTAAATACGATAAAAAATAATATTTGTTAAATTAGTTTTTTAATAAAAAAAGAAATATATGTTAGTAGCGCATGTATGGTAATTTCTCATTTACAACACTATGTAAATTATGAATTTGGTTCACTAATTTCTTTTGAAGAATTTAATAGAGCTATATTGTTATCAAGAATCATTATTTTATCGTTAAATCTATAAATTCAACGATGGGCGTCACGACGCGGATCCTCGGGGTGATGGTTAAAACTATTTTACATCAGTTACGCGCATTTTCACTCTAACTAGCGAGCTATCCCCGCTCCTACCCCCTGCCAACACGTTAATTTTGTTTTACATACAAATAGGTATAACGACATGGCTGGCCACCTGATAAGTAGGGTAGAATGGCCATGATGAATTCTAATACCGCGTTTAAAGCTTATTCAATTTATACGCACGTGCATCCATTTTACCTTATTTGCTGGGTCGTCCGCCTGCTCTGTAATAGTTACAGCAGGTATAATACTATTTTGCATATTCGCGGCGTTTGAATTGAATGCGCGCGCGCCTACCACCTACTTGAGTCGAATGCGACTGTTTCAAACTCATTGATATTATCCAATATATTGGAAACTGTGAATCTTTACCATAAAGTGTTATACGTTTAAGTCGAATATTGTAATACATCCCAAAAAACGGACAAAGGCATATGCGTGCTGCATATGTGTGTGCGTGCGTGTGTATATATAATAATAGAAGTATTGTATAAGCTATATCAAAATATTTGAAAAAAATGATCGTACAGATGGTAAACGAGGTGGGGACGGTTTAGCGTTTTTAAACTCGGAATAAATTGTGGCAACACGTTTCGACTGTTTGTATTCTATACAACCAGCATTGGCAGGTACATTTATAAAACTCGTAGGGGGGTATATGTATTGACCATTGAAATACCTGAAAACGTTCAGGATGCGTATTGCAGTTGTCGCAGATAGAGCTATTGTGGAGGAAGCAGGAAGGTCCATTATGCGATTGAAAAGGTCAAATAAGTGCTATATATTATAACTATATAGTGTTGTAAGAAATTTTAATTTTAAATGTATCCGGTATTTTAATCGAACACAGGAAACTTGGCAGTATTCCTAATGGTGTAAGTGTATTATATAAAAGTACATAGTTATAATTTATAACATAATAATATTCAAAATAATAATATTATGTACACATTTATTTTCTAACTAAATGATAATTTACTAAGTATTTCAAAAAAATACTATATGTGTTGGATAGTTAAAAAAATTATTAAGAATATTTTCGTAACAATATTATGTTTTTTTGTTTGAGCCTACAGTAGAATTAATTTTAAAGTTTACTAATAATACTTTAAAGTATCAAGTTGATACAATTATTGTTAACGGGCTGAGCGAAACTTTTGGATCATGATAATTTTGATCAAGTTCTGTGTATTGTAATCACTGATTATTGATATAAAATCATTTTTTTAAATAATTGTATGCTAGCAATATACGTCTCGCGTTTTATAAACCTACGTTTTTCTCACTGGATAAATGATAATTTACTATGTAAAACACTCGGTTGCGTTTTTAAACGTAGAACATAAATAATAATCACAATAAGAACAATCAAAGTATACAATTACTTTGGTAAGTTTAAAGATTCATATATATATAGTTTTATTATGTTTCTATTTTTAAAAGTTGAGACATACAGTTTGTAAGTGTATCAAGAGACAGATTAAAGCTCCGGGTGGCCCCGGGCAATCGAAATACTCGGAAGGCTACTTTAAGAAAAATTTATTTGAACCCAAAATCAGATATTATGCCTGAAAATAATAAATTTAATGTTTTAAGGAGAAATAACTAGGAGACTTATTATTATTTATCCTTGAAAACTACATGTTATATTTATAGTTCGTTTAATAGATATAATATTTACATAGTTCTTCGGACATCAAGTCTAAAATGAAGTTTAGTACTAAAAGGAAGTACAATTTCTCGAAGCATTATCTCTACTCATTATGGTACTTATAGATAATAGTAGATTTAGATTTAAATGAAAAAATCTGGGGGTACAAGAACAAGTATCTTTAAATCTCTTCCTTAGGCGTTAAATCTGACAACCCGAATGTTATTTATAGGCGAGTAATTTCTCGAAAAATGATAACCGAATATACTCTCGATATTAACAGTTGCAGGGTAAAGCGTTTTTTGTGCTGAAAATTGAATATTATTCAGTTGATTTTTAATGTGTATATAATATAAACTGGGGCTTCGTTGATTCACGCCAACTGTTTGGTATATTTACTGTTTACGCGTTAACTGGTAATGTTTAATTTCACTGTCGGTGTATAAAATTTTACGCGTCAAATACCAGTTAAATTTTTATACCATCGTATTATTGTTATTTATCACTCATCGATTTATGTTATTATTATTATTTTTTTTTTATTGTTATTCGTAGTCTATTCACGAACGTCGTAGGACAAATTCACACATTATTTATAAATCACAGGTTTTACTCTCTGTTGGCACAACGATTATGAAAAATGTGCAAGCTTATTTCATTTGAATATTACGATGCCTGACGATCTTTTTCCCAACGCGTATCAGGTACCAATATCAAAATTCGAGCCGTCACGTCTACTCCCCCCCCCCACAGTGTTAATATAAATATTTTCTCATGCTAAACTATCGTCGTCGTCAGTATTGTCACGCGTTTTAACTAACAGTCCAAGCGTATTGTTTTTTTTACCGTCCGTGCGTTCATTATTAATTCGTTTATCGACGACTGACATTTAAAATGTGGGAATTCTCGAAATGATAATAATTCCATCCAATATAGTTAAATGCTATAAAATTAAACGTATATAATTATCGGCATAACGATCGATACAGAAGACAGCAGGGTTTAAATACGTTTTAATAGTTACTATTATTGTAATTATTATTATTATTATTATTATTAACAATGAATATTGTCAATAATAATTGTCATATCGTTTATACCTCTCTCTACTTGGAATGACTTTGAAATAATTATCAACCCAATCTAATGTCACCACCATTTATATGTAGAGAGATACTTGGGCTTCAAATAAATTACATTTTAATCGCTTAATTTTAATATGCCGACGGTTAATTAATGCGAACAATAATAATTACTACTACATTTATCACTTATATCTTGGCCTATTAATTAGGACCACGACAATTCTGGATTACGTTTTCACGATTTTTTTTTCATCGTATATATTATTATTGTATAATAATAATATTAAATTTTGTAGAAGTAGGTACGTGATTAATCAAAGGAGGACGTTATAATTTTTTACGTTGACAACGTTAACTGTTTTACGACAATAAAACATAAAAGCGACTGTAGTTGTATATACGTACACCGATGTACACCTATTATACGTACCTATAACGTGCTACGTTTGTTAGATCTTTGATAATTTTTCCCTACCCTTTTCCGCAACCCTAAAATATTATTAAAGAAGGGTAATGTAAAAATTACGAGACGCACATAAAACACAACAATATATTATATAGGTACATTTTAGATATGACGGTTTTTATATTTCGCTCTCTAACGAAACGTACTTATACATAATATTTACCGTAGAAAACGACATTTTGAATATTAATTCTTTTGTGCTCGACTGATTTATTTAGACGCCGTGCAGATTATTTTAATGAAAACTTAAATAAATCACGATGCGTTTAAATTCGGTATACAATAATAATGTATTCAAAAATGCGGACACACGAGGTGTATTATAATAATAATAATAATAATAATACATGTAGATTGAAATATTATTTAATAATAATATTTACGTGCAAATAGCGTTTTGGCGCCTGTCTCGCCTACAACAGTAATAATTGATTATATTTTATATTTTACATATTTCGCTCATTACACGGGTAGGCGTTGAGGTGATATGTGTGGAGATTAATTTGAAATATAAATGAAATATGTATTATAATTTCGAACGATCTCTAAAAGTATAATTTTATCATTTTTGCAGTATTTGATATTACTGCATAATAATATAATGATGATTTCCAGTAACTTCCGGTAACTTCCAATGAAAAATAATAATAATTTTGTGTACGTATGATCAGTTCCTACGCGGCCCCTATGCAGTATGACAATATTTTTGCAATGAGGGGAAAAAAAATACTACGTATTCGTCCATTATTATACTATATAATATACCTATACCCATTATTTATCGTACGCACAAAAACGAGAAAAACCAATACCGAAATAAACAGTACTTATATTTACACAATTTTGCAACAAACGTTATATACGTTATGGCCGTGGCTTTGGAATAGCTGAATATTATCGAGGGAGAAGGTTAGTTTTGATGGTTCCAGTTTTTACGAATTAAAAAAAAAAAAAGCCGGACATACTTGGGTGTTCTTCGCACGACAGGTGGGATTCTCTTGACGGGTGTGTATTGGATTTTAAAGAAACGATAAATCATTTCTTCAATAAAACGATTCTGAACGAGGGAATATATAAAAAATAAATGAGAAAAAAAATGTCCAAAATTTTTTTTTACATTTTCAAAATTTTCTTGCGCCAAAATCTTTTTTTATGATTTTCTATCTATGTATAAATTTTTATATAGTTCGGATCAAAAAATTATGGTTTCCAAGTCGATTTTGTCAAATTTTGGATAATTTTTTTCAAAAAAAAAATTGAAGAATTGAGAAATTCAAAAAATGACCTCTCTAAAGTACAATCTGGAGGCAAAAAAAAAAAAAAATAATAAATAAATAAACATCATTGTAAAAACACAAGCTTCTTCAATTCGTTCAGAATCTAAAATGTGTGCAGTATAGGAATATTGTAGGGAATAAAATATAGGAACTACAGAATTTCAATTGTACATTGAAAACAGATTACAACGAAATTTGTAACAAACATATTATATTGTTTAAATTATTACTACATATGAATAATAATCGTGTGTAAAACTCTTATCGTATCCTGTCTAAAGCATTGCATTTATGTATTTTGTTTAACATATGCACACAATAATTGGCCGATATTAGTGAACATTTTGCGCGCAACGACTACATGCATACATTGTTGACCACGGTGTATTTACGAGATTATTAAAAAAAAAAAAAAAATGTAAACACGAATTCGGACGGATACAATGGACGTTTTCTTTTTTTTTTTCATTTATTTATTCGTTATTTTTATTTATTTATTATTTTTTTTTTTTGACAACGACGCGACGTGTGAAACGTTGGCGAGATATTCGCGCGAATATAATATTATATACGTGTGTGTGCGCCCAGGGTTCGTTACATTCGAATGCACTCTCGGAAACCGGCGAAAACTCTATAAAAAATGTAACCATTTGTATATAATATATACGTGTATTCGCATGCGTGCGTATAATGGACCCGTGCCAGCAGTCTCGTTATTGGGTCAAAGTTGCGTGGAGTGAAGACAAAAAAAAAAAAAAAAGAACCAGAGAAAAAGAGACGAAATAAAAACAACAACACGAAATCGATAAAGCATTTTTGAATATTATAATATTCGAGACCGGTTTGGTCCGCGTAGTGCACGTTACGGTATCGCGTAATATTGTAATTAATATTTTAAAATATTATTATTCGGTGGCTGGGATCGAAGATAGAGTTTTTTTTTTCTAATACACGCACGTGTGCACTGCACGCACTCACGAGTAGTAGAGTAGTAGTAGGACGTTATATCATACTCACGGACGCGATTAGGAATTTACTCTGCAGGGGGGAGAGGCGAATAGACTTCTCCGTATACTTAAACGATGTACATTATAATGATATATTATGATCATTGATCAAATTACCAATTTTTAACCGATCTAGAGTTGAAAATTCAGGTTTTTTTGATTGTGTTGTTGTAAATAATCGAGTCAATCATTACGACATAGAGAACAAATTTGATAGAAACACCATTAAGCAAAAAAAAAAAAAATAAATAAATAAATAATAAAAACTACCTAAATCATTAGATAAAACGTAGTTAAAGAAATGTATCAAAAGAAAAAATGATATTTTGATCATTTTCAATTCTTTACTTGCAATTTGCATTAAAAAGGTAAAATTGTTTCAAAAATCAAGACTGCGTAAGGTCATTTTTGAAAATAATTAGTGAAAATTGAATTTTTCTTGCTCCATTAAATTAATAAATTAATTAAACTACCATTAAAATAACAAAAATCAATTTCATGGAAATTTCGTGAGCGATAAAACCAATACACTTAACGATTCGTCCAAAATTTAATATAATTATATTAAATTATCATTATATTATAATTATCATTGAAAAATGTGATAGAATATAAAGGGATCGAGTTAGTTAATTTATGTTTGATGTCTGTGTTTTAAAATAAATCGCTTGTATATAAACTTGAACAAATCAAATAAAGAAATCCTATTGAAAAAAAAAAATGATATCACGACTCATTCTCCATTTGTTTATTTATATATATAAAAAAAAAAAGTTGACGATTTTGGTATTTTGTTATAAATACATTGATCACTTTTATATAATGTAAATACGAAATTGTGTCAACAGACAGATTTTGTTCAGATGTCTTGGTTATATTATTATTATCACAACGGATCAAATAACTTATTTTACATTGCGTTCATCATCCGAACGAACGAGACGAATATTATAAATAAAAACCCGCCTACACAAAACACAACACCGTGGACTTAACATGTTTGATTGATAATTATATTATTGTTACGGACGTAATTTCGTTGATTCCGACGACTTATTACACAACCGATTTCCATTTCAGTAGTATTATATACCAGCTCTTGATGTATTATAGAGGTGCGCGTGTGTAATATAAAATAATAATATGTAATTCAAGTCGTTCGGACTCTCAGCCAACGCCAGCGCGTGCGTGCGTATAGTGGTTTGAAGACGTTTGTAGAATATTTAATTATCGACGACGACTAACGATGAAAATAAAGAAACATCAGCCGTGGCGGCGGTTACTACATTATAATAATATACAATACAATTATTATTATTATCTTATTCTTCTTGTTCTTGTTTTTGTGTCTTCTCTCGCTGCAAGATGCACTGACCGTATAGGAGAGGCAGGTACACACACAATATCTCTGACGTACTAGTGAGAGAGAGAGTGAGAGAGAGAGTGAGAGAGAGAGAGAGAGGGTTCTGTGTGTATTATATTATTATTATACGGTTACTGCCGTATGGTTGCAGGTGTGTAATGTGTATAAGTATGTGTAGCCGATACCTGTTGAGCTATATACATGTATATATACCCGTGAGTGCAGCGTTTTGTACATGGCGACGGACGCGTGTCTCGTTTCGGGGCGGCGGCGGCGGCATCTCGATTCCTACGGGCGTGGAATTGAAAGATGCCCTCGGGAAGGACGTGTCGAACGATTTCTGTATGTGCACGTGTACGCTTACAGACTCGTATAATATTAAGAATCTATACGACTATAGTACCAATGTGTATTACACAAAACACAGGTGTACCCATCGTTCTAATATAATATATTACAATATGTAACACGAAAATTAAATCAAGTGCAGCGCAGTGTTTCAGTGCCAGTGTCGAACGACGGTTCTGAACGTAAGGTATAATATTATATTTTTATGTACAGGGTGTATCGTCGCGTGTATTTGTCGATAGTGACTACTGTTTAATGTATGCAGCTGGATTGATAGTTTTCCAAAAAAAAAAAAAATTCGACCGGCTTCGATAAAAGAATATAAAGCCCCCCGTTCACACACCAAGGAAACATTTGTTTCATTTGTTCATGAAATGTTTTTAAAATATATTGTCGCCGACGTTGTTGCAAACCTTGTCGGTGATAAAATTTTGGTACTGGCTGAGTAGCGGCAAACTTCAAAGAATGATGTTCTAAGATTATAACTATTACCTCTAAAATTTTTATATTTTCATAAATTATTTTGTCTGTTAAAAGTTTGGTACAACTTGTGATAAGTACGATAAACAAAAAGAACAAAATGAATTTAATACTTAATTAGACGATAATTTTATTGTATAAAATAAATAATTATAGCACACACACACACACACACACTTAGTGCAGCTCATATTATATTTTAAGTAAATAAAAAACAATAGTCGAAATTTAATCTCGCAACACGTGATGTATATTGACATAAATAATTAATAATATTGTATTTTGATTTGGCATTTATTCATAATGTCAAACACTCGATATTAGTATGGTAATTAACTGTTTACAATTTTTATACGATATAGCATTGACATTTTGTGGAAATTAAATGACAAATTGACTGGGCATAATTATATTTATAATGACTAGGGCTCATAACTTATAGCTCTAAAAAGAAGTGTTATAAACGCTATATGTTCTTAAAAATATTCATATAGGCGTTTAAATATGCACTAAAAATACCAAAAATAGCCAAAAAAATAAAAAACACATCATGTACAAAAATGTATTTTCCCCTTTATTGCAAAATAGCAAATAGCAAACTTCTAAATGTGCAAAAACAATGTCGGAAAAATAGAAAAAAAGCAAAAATAACACTTATATACTTCAAAATATGCCACATAACATTTCGTGTTTTGTATCTTAGTTATCTGAAACAAATTTATAACTCACAAAGGTATCTATAGAACATCTCAAATAAAAAAAAAAAAAAATATGAAAATGCTACAAGTTATGAGCCCTGATAATAACATTAAAATATACCGAATACGAGTAATGCATTTCTAAATATTACAACGAATCACCCCTAATATATTTATATTCAACAGTTTGTCGGTAACTTATACACATTTATCATTATAACGTTACGTATTATTATTATTATTTCTGGGACTATATGCGCATAGATATTAGGTTTATCTGGACTGCCTGCGCTCTCCTTATATTATTCATACGACGTATGACGCATGACGCATAGCCGCATGACGTGCGCGGTGTCCGACACGACTGGAGTCCGGCGGCGCGGATTATGGAAAAATCGCTGTGCCGGCCACGCGAAAAACCGACTGAATAAAATTATTTCATTTACATTCGGTCATCGCCGCACGACGTCCGCGTCCCGGTTATTATTATCATACAGTCCGTCCGCCAATCCATTGCCCGACAAACCTACACGTGCCGCCGCCGTCGTGATTCGTTTTGTATACAGAAACGCGCGATAATGTTTTATAAACTCTCCTACTGTTGTGTTGTTATTACGAAAGAATCGTATATCATATTGTTAGAAATTAAATTAGACATAAATTATATTATGTCAAATTTACAAAAGAACCGAAAGCGAAATATTCCGCGGTCTTCTAGGAGAAAAGAAACATTATAAATATTATAATATATTGTTATAGATAGTAATTGTTGAAAATATATTTTTGTTCATATATAAAAAAAAAAAAAAAATGTATTCGTTAAACTTTTTTCGAGGTGTTGTTAATCATTTTTACGTCAAGAAATTTATTTCGAGTTTAAAATATTATATAATATAATATAATATCTGGTTATTGAATTAACTCTCGAGTTTATGTCTGTTTGAAAAGTTAATCGCGATATTGTGTTTTTAAAACGGAGGAGCTGCAGTGTATAAAATAATATAAAGTCAACGTTTATTATTATTATTATTTAAGCGGAATTGTCAGTTTTTAATTAAGCAATCTGCCGGATTTTTAATCCGGGTCGACTGTACCGAGAAACGGAGTAATAAAAGGAAAAACGATAATAAACACGACGACGACGACGACGACGTTTTCCCCGTTCACACCGCCTCAGTTTTTCACTACCATCACGCGTTCGTCCGGCGTGTAATATGGTTTTTGACGTGTCGGTTTCCGTTTGGGAATTCCAAAAATAATAGTTAAAGTAATGATTTCGCGAGTGATAATAAAACATAAATAATAATAATGACTTTTTACGTGCGCACATAACGATAACTACAGGTTAGCCTGTTATATTATTATAATATAGTTGTGGGAAGACGGTGGCGGTTATACTCGGTGTTCAAGGGGAGGGGGGCGAAAATAGAAATATAGAAAAAAAGTGGTTTAATTATTTGTATTTCAACTATATGGTTAATATTTAACTGCGTAAATTGTCCCTGTAAATAAGGTACGAAAATGTGTGAAAATTGTGAACAATTAATTTATCGCTTTAAAATGTCAATGAGATAATATAAAATATACCTAATAAAAATATAGAAATAATAAAAATATTGACATATTTTTCAATTTGTTCCGTAGTCACTATTCAAATTTATGAATTTTTCCCATTGATAAAGTATTTTGAAAATGCCATAGTGGAAATACGCTCTACACATTTTCGATTTAAATACTTGATAACTGCTTTCATGACCTCCTTCTCATTTTTAAAATGAGTTTCTCTCAAGTTTTTTTTTTTTTTTTTAATGGACCAAACTAGAAAAATCTTATAATGCCAAGATATTACAATGCATGTTCGGAATACTGATTTTTGACATAACATTATAAAGCTAACCCATTACTTTCTCTGATAAAACGTATGAATATATAAATTTAATTAACGCTATTAAAATGTTTATTCATAACTACTACCTATCATGAGTATTGATTCATAACTAATTTGTTTTAAGTGTCAACTAAACATAAAATTTAAAAAAAAAAACATTTATCTATAGTGAGAACTTTTTTCCTGGATTTAATATTATTATGGACGATTAAACTCAAATGGAAAGTGTTTAAAAATAAAAATGTAATGATAAATGTGATAACAAAAAAAAAAAAAATTTATTTATTTAAACATAAAACTTTATCTCAATAGCCATTAAACCATTAAACAAAATTTTCTTCTTCGATATACCAAGAGTGCACAATCTAGTTGATTTGTTCTGTGATAAAATAACTGAATTTATAAAAATCAAACGCCAAGGGAGGGGCGCGATCCACCTATCGCCTCCTCTCTCCCCTTATAACCGCCACTGCCGGAAGAATAATTTAAATTTAACCGCGTGCACCACGTCCACAGAAAAAAAAAAATGCCGACCAGTAGCTCGGCACAAAATTATTTTAATCAAACCGTAATTGCCGCGTGCATACGGTTTGTGATGACTGTATTAAGTCTACTTCCGTTTCTAGATCACCGCATTCTTTCGGATATAAATAGTATAATAATAAATAAACGCTAATTTCGAATTAGTTCATATTCCGACCCACTGACATTGTACTACTGTATTGTACGCGAGTCGCAGCAACCCGTCTCAAAGTACCCGAGACCTACACTAACCTGACCTAACCTACACAGCCGTTCTCTCGGTATAACTACTACAACCAGAAAGTGCTATTAGTTAATGTTTTATTGAACCATATTGTGCCTTTCACATTGTAATGCTTCGCGAATTTTCTAAATCTTTTATTTATGAACAAATATTGTTTTCATTCGATATTCAAAACGTTTTATATTATACTATACCTATTATTGTATTTATTAATAATAGTATAATGGGTTACGCGAACTAGATAAAATAAACAACCGCACACACAAGTGTCACGCGCTAAATGTACAGTGCATAATAATATTATGGAATTATGCAAGTAAATTATTTTGAAAAGTAAAAGCATTTCCCGACAATATTCGTTTTCTATGTAATTGTACGTCGTGTGTTATTGTCGGGTATACGTATATAAATAACATAATATTAGGTATATATAATAAGTTGAAGAAGTGAAGAAGTTAGTGTTTTTACAATGATGTTTATTTTAGATTCTGAATGAAGTGAAGAAGCTAGTGTTTTTACAATGATGTTTATTATTTTTTTTTCTGTGTACAACTTTTCGTATAGAAATACTTGTCCAAAAGTTTCGATCAATAATTTTTTGAAACCCGAATCGCATCTAGATTGTACTTTAAAGAGATCATTTTTTGAATTTTTCAATTCTTCAATGATTTTTTTGGTAAAAACTACCCAATATTTGACAAAAACGACTCGAAAACCATCATTTTTTGATCAGAATTTTATGAAAGTTTAAACATAGATAGAAAATAATATAAGAAAGATTTTGGCGCAAGAAAATTTTGAAAATGTGAAAAAAAATTTTTGGACATTTTTCTAACATTTTTTTTTTTCTAATTTAATTTTTATATTATTAGCTTCTCTCGTTCAGAATCGTTTTATTGAAGAAATGATTTATCGTTTCTTTAAAATTAAATACATCCGTCAAGAGAATCCCACCCATCGTGCGAAGTATGTCCGGCTATCTGCGAAAATATTCCGGTGAATAATTTGCCACGGACCATAAAACTCTAAGGTATATATTTTTTAAATCATCCGAAATCCCCCTCCACTTTTATGTTATTATTATGACGTGTCTCGACAAAAAAAAAAAAACGCTCCGCAAGTCAACGAAATTAAACAGATCATCTAATGAAACTTCGGTCGGTCGTCGCTGTAGTTCGTCCTTGTCAACGTTGCGCTTTAAACTGATGATGTATCGCAGATAAAAATATATAGTATATAATTATTTTGTCACAGCCACTGTCCATTTCGATTACCGAACTGACCCGTCTCTTGTCTGATGATGGCTCACAGATGACGACGACGAGCCGGACGTAACGAAAGGGCGTGACGTCATACAGTAATAATATTACGGTTTATTATATCATTGCCGTTTCGATAATATTTATCAACACGATACGTGTGTTTGCTTGCTGCCCTGCAGTGCGGAGAAGCTGAATTTCAAAAAAAAAAAACTGGTAATGTCGTATTTCAATAAATTTTTATCAACTCTACTTGGCGAAATATAATAAAATTCAATAGAAAAGTCCTAAAAAATGATTTAAAAACAAAATACTACCGAGTACGTGAAGGAAATGCAGCATGTAACATAAATTTTAGTAAGAGCAGTCGCCTTGAAAATATTGCATCATCTAAGAATTTAATGTTATAATCCACATGGTGCATTTTAGTAATCTAGTAATCTAGATAAAAGGTTTATGACGTTTTTTGCAGTATCTCCGTGTAAGTGCTAGGTAACCCGGGTAACTTGGAAACACTGCATTATTGTGCAATGTTTATGTTTAGAGCTTGAATTTATATGCACTAAAAGTCGCATCAATATACATATTATATATTATACATGTACCTTCAAAGTATATGTATAAACATACATGGAGTAAAAAAAAAATACATAAGCATTAAGTATTTAAAAAAATCATTTCAAAGTATAAGTTGCGTTAAAAAATGTAGGTATGTTAATATTTTATTATTATTTTTTAAAGTAGTATTTTCCCTTGATTCGACTGCTGGAATGCCAATCTTTAAAAAAGCAAAATACGTATAAATTAATATCAAAAATGAAAGTTAAGAATAATTGATTTGCCAAAATCGAAAAAAAAGTAATATCATACAAATCCGAGCTCTATTTATGTTATAGTATCATTATAATATGATGGTTCTAAATAAAAAATATAGCATATCCTCAAAATGATAAAGAATCTTAAAACTATCGGCATTGTATCTACCAAAAATATCATCTATTGATCTATTCAATTTTTACGCACCTGTTTCAAGGGAGATTAAAATAAATAACAATATAATCATATTGAAAAAGAGGAATATTCAAAAACGCAATTTTTAGAAAATTTAATTTTAGGAGGACTGCTCTTCTACCGATACCGGTACAGCTGTATTCATAGTTTTTTTTTTTTTTTTAACCAAACTGGTTCAAATACTGTAGTCTCTATACATAATGTAATAATTATATTATATTGTTTTAATTTTGAAAGTAAAAAAAAATCTAATTTTAAAAGTTACTTTTATGTACTAAAACATCTGAAACACTTGTTTTCAAAAGTGTATGGTCGTACTCGAAATACTTGTACTATGAACATTAGTCCAAGTAATATTGTGTATTAAACACGTATTGTTATGCATAGTAGTATTTCGAACAGTTCAATGGCTCTGCTAATGCAATGGATATCAGTAATGTTCGTGTAATCCAGTTGGAAGTAGACGAGAATGCTTATGAAATAAAAACACGTGGTAATATAATGTGTAACAAAAATCTACGTGAAAAGGCCAAATTTGTTAAAACCACTAGAATAAATTTTTGCCACTTTTTCAAGAATGCAACTGGATTTAGTTTGAAACCCTTTTTCAATTTCGTTGATTTAAATTAACGATCTACCTTTATAGCATAATGATTATAAATTCCGTCTCCCGGTACCGCAATTTTTTTCTATTAATATAGCCAATGACTGGTGACATTCAACTTTCAAGACAATACCTGGATTTATTATGGGGGGGAGGGGGTGACTTGAAAATATAGTTACAATTTTCTTGTAGTTTGAATTTGTGATTAAAAGATCGATAGTTCAGTAAAAAAAAAAAAAAAGAGAATAAGCATTTAGGCAATCAGATTTACATAAAAATGTATAAATATAATATATGTATGAATTTATACCGGTATACGAATAAGCTTATATACCATTTTTCTACTCTTTAAACGAGAAGTTACAAATGTCATGAATTTATTACAAAAATAAATCTGTTTTTTGTTGTAATAAATGTTATTTAATTGGAGTTCTATAACTTGAAACGCATTTAAAATATTGTACACCTAGTAAATCTCTATGAAGTATTGAAAACAGAGTAATTATTTGAATGAATACTTTTTCACCTGATTCAATATTTTTAGAATTAAATCAGAAAAGACAAAAAATTTTATGTTCATTATTTTAATTTTAATTTTTTTCATTGATATCAAGAAGTAGCTTTAATGAGGGAACCGGCGTTCATGAAATTAGAATAAATATTTTGGAGAGGATTAACATGTTTATTTTGATTTAGTCCTATTAAAGGCATTATGTATTATTTAAAAGTTCAGGGATAGGGGGACTTTTAGGGGTGTTTGGCACTCCGTTAATCCTCCAAATTGCACCTATCGAAATCGGAATCAGTACCGATACATTCAAAAGGTTCCAGTCCATGGTTTAAACTCGATACTTCCTTCGAAGTTTGCGTACCTACTTTGTTTCAGATTCAACGTTGCGGCGGTCAATGATAATATTATGTGCTGGTGTGCACAGTAAGTTAGTTTTTAGAATTAATGAAGCTTCAGCATAAAATATATCCGTAATTCTTGAATATTACGAGTTTTAGTTGAACGCACGGTATTTCGTTATGACTCGTGGTTAATATTTTGAATACAGTTCTATGAAATCGTTAATGCGAAGTCGTACAAATAAAAAATATTGTTAAGAAAAAGTCAGAAGCACTAAATTATACATGAGTATACAAGAACAATATTTTTCTTCTGATCAGTGACATAGGCGCGATTATAGAGGGGGACTTGAGCTCCCTCAGAACTACTCATAGCCCCTCAGACTTTTTGAAAATCGAATAAGGTTCATGCCTTTTTTCAGGTTTATAATTTTTCTTTTACAATGCTGTTCAAGGAGAAATAGTACAACAAAGTGCTCGTATCTATATTGCTATAGATCATACGTTTTATTTTGACAGTACTTTATGGATGTAGTTTTTGCAACGTTAGAAAAACTTTCGCAAAAATGCATAACTTGTGGTACTTATAAAATTTATTTCACACATTGATGTATACGTTTATGGTGAATTTCGCATTGCGGGTAAACACAGCGGTGAATTTACCGATCGCGGTTACTCATCTCTTTGTAATATATGCTGCATAAAACCGTTAGCGACGACGTATTATTATTGATGTAACGATGTTACACGAATAATTATTACCGTTTATGAATACCGTTAATACTCGCGTAATAATGTGAAATATAGTAGGTAGCCGCATTACTGTCCGCGGTACAGCTGGTATTAACGAATAATTTTTGTTTTCACGGTGGATAATTATCGTTAGCCGATGCGTTGTTGCGTTCGATGCGCTCGTAAACGTCGAATTTTCCAATAATTATTGACGGCCAACAATCCCGATTCGCATTATACACACACACGTATTCGGTATTACGCCTATGGTGGTGACCAGATGCACTTATTTTTATAGAACTTTCGAGTTGCATTGTACTTGTGTCCTCGACGACATTGTTAAGTATATGCATTTGCACTCTTTTTTTGTTGATATATAATAAAATTGTTCATAATTTATTCGGTTATTTGTTTTAGATTGTGAATGAAGTGAAGAAGCTAATGTTTTTACAATGATGTTTATTATTCTCTTTTTCTTTTTTTTTTCTGTGTATAACTTTTCATATAGAAATACTTGTCCAAAAGTTTCGATCAATAACTTTTTGAAACCCGATTTGCCTCTAATTGTACTTTAGAGAGGTCATTTTTTGAATTTCTCAATTCTTCAATGTTTTTTTGGGAAAAAACTACCCAAAATTTGACAAAAACGATTTGAAAACCATTATTTTTTGATCAGAATTTTATGAAAATTTAAACATAGATAGAAAATCCTATAAAAAAGATTTTGGCGCAAGAAAATTTTGAAAATGCGAAAAAAAATTTTGGACATTTTTCTATCATTTTTTTTTTTTTATATTATTAACTTCCCTCGTTCAGAACCGTTTTATTGAAGAAATGATTTATCGTTTCTTTAAAATTAAATACACCCGTCAAGAGAATCCCACCAATCGTACGAAGAACACCCATCGTGCGAAGTATGTCTGGCTTTTTTTTTCAATTATTATTCAAAGCAATTAGCTAGATCATAGTTAAGTAGGCTTGCAACTCAGGTGCGGTTATAATATATTATAAAATAGATTTTAATTCATAATTTAAACATAATATTAAGTTTTCCCCCAACAGAATTTATAATGCGTATATTATTAATGACATTGTATTGAGATACAAAATGTACCAGAAAGATTCTCGAACTTAACAAGTTTGAGACATCTAATGAAAAATTACGATTTAAAATATTTTTCATGTTTTGGTAATAGTAGTGAAAAGATAATATATATATATCAGAAGTATAATATATTATACCAAAAAAAAAAAAACTTGTGTTGTCGGAAACAACTTAAGGTATAGTCGGTATAGATTAAGTATATTAAATAATTTAGTATAAATTTAATATCTATATGGTTAAGGACACTATATTATATATTATAGATAACATTTTTACACATTGATCAATAATTCCCTAAAGAAAGTGTTTGAAAGAAAAACTATATTTAGATGTGTATTTATTTTTGTACTTCTATATCTGGTCATTATAATTATACCGCTGCCTCGAACTGGAGTTTTGCGCGAAATGTACATAACAATAATGACGACGACGACGGAGAGAATTAAAAATCGATTGCCGCCGATGGATGACGCATTGCGATGATGTCGTTGGTATATTACCCGCGCCCAACGATGTCGTTAAACTTCGAAAAACACTATACGTGCGGCACTATCAGGATGTATTCCGGGGAAATAGAAATTAAAAATTAAATTAAAACGTCAATCACGCGCGAAATAGCGAGTATTGACCAAGCGCTGCGGTCCGGTCTGCCTCTTCTGCCCCCGGTTCGATTGATTTGTCGAATCTGTACGCTATAAAGTGCCAGTGTATTGTTCGAGTGTAAAATTACTGTAAACATGAAGTTATAGACTTCGATGTGCGATGGATCCAGAAAAGATTCAAAGGCGGCGAAAGGAGGAGGGGGTAAACTAAACAAATCCACTACCTACTTAACTTCTAATTACATAATTTTATTTTTGTAATCAAAATATCGCTTTTAAACGGCTCTCACTGTAACTGAAGGTTGTTCCCCGAGTGCCTCCCAAAATGACACCCTCATTCAATGACTCGAGTGCGTTCCCAAACAAGGGTGGATTTAACAATTTGCCGCCTCGATCCTAAAAGAACCTTTACAAAAAAACAAAATGTCTTTTTTACATATAAATATTTTCTTGATATTATTCAATTATTTTTTCATTCAATTAAAGCTTGAAAAATGGTCTGACTCAAATATAACATGTGTTATTTATATTAATAAAGTCAAAATAAATGGTAAGTATATTCTTTTTATAAATTCCAGGAAATTATGTATTCTATGGTACGCGCATACCCGTACTGATAATGATACCGTCCTTTTATAAAGCGAGCGTTTAAATAACATGCATATAATAAAATCCACGTATTATTTTCGTATAGAATATGGAAAATACATTTTTGGATAGAATTGTTCGAAATAATAAAATGTGATAAACAATGGGATAAACTATAATAATGTACAATCGTTATCGGAAAAATAAATATTACTTTGTTAAATATAAACGAAAACGAAATCCAATTCGCAGTACAAAATTTTGACATGGTAAAATAAATTTTAAAATAAACTATTTTTACTTAATATCCACAAAATAAATTCAATACAATTCTTCTAGCGGCCGCATTGCTCGCCGTGCCTTAAATTCCACTACTGTTCTCAATTTCAAATATGGAATCTGATGCAGCCCGAGTGTAAGTAGTCATCAGTCAGTAGGTTAGGATCGTTTCGTATGACAAAAATCAACTGAAATGTACCAATTAATTTCATTGGGAATCTGTAGGGAAGAACTATTGAAATGATAATACTAATCTTTCAGAGCTGAAAAACAACAAATTGCATGCTACGGGCATCCAATTACAGGGTTATACCAATAACTGTGTGAGCCATAGCCGATTTGACTGCTGCGGTGAAAATACAAAAATTAAAAAAAAAATATAAAATTGAATATTTAGTTTATTAGTATAGGGTTTTAAAATCGCAGTAAATCTATTTTTCGTTCAATGTTTCATGAAACATTTGAACGTAGTTGAAAAAATAAATAAATTCATATTTATTCGTGTTAAAATAAACTGTCCGTGATATTATGAGGTATTTGAAAAATGAAAATGCGAGACAAAACAATTTAAAACGCATAATAAGATAAATTGGTTATTGTGCACATCAATAAATATTTCGTTATTCAACATTTTTTGAATATAACACGATTATTTTGTATTTTTAAGAGTATACCGTGTACTGTTCTTCAATATAAACTCATTCAAAATTACCTACATCGTCGTCATTATCATACAACTGCACAGTGTTAACCAGTGCTTGAATTGGGGGAGGACGTGGAGGGGAGACGGAGTACTCCTATTATTTTTTAAAATATTTTTGGCGCACCCCTACTAATTTTTAAAAAACCACCAACGAGTAAATGAGAAATTACATTTTTGAAGAACACTATATTTTTTTTAGACTTAAACCTCTCCTAATTTTTTTTCAATTCAAGCACTGATGTTACCTCTGGAACAAAAATGAAAAACCTTTAAATCGTTTACGCACATATTATTAAAAATAAAGTTTTTGATATTTCGAAATTTTACGTGAAATATTTCATAGGTAGGTATGAAAAAAACAATTTTATACGTTATTTGTTTTTGATTATTGTAATAATATGTGGTGCTCGCGAGGGGAGGATGATCGCCACCCTTTCATCACGTGTCCGTCATCGCGTTCTGTGTGGCGAGTTTGTCGATGTGCCGTTGACAAAAACGATTGTATTATTTGAAATGTTGTATAATATGTATGGAAAATACTTGAAAATTCGTAACAGTTATGTGTACTTTTTAGTACTTTGTGTTTTAGATTCTGAACGAAGTGAAGAAGCTAGTGTTTTTACAATGATGTTTATTTATTTTTTTATTTATTAATTTTTTTTCTATGTACAACTTTTCGTATGGAAATACTTGTCCAAAAGTTTCGATCAATAAATTTTTGAAACCGAATTTGCCTCTAGATTGTACTTTAAAGAGGTCATTTTTTGAATTTCTCAATTCTTCAATTTTTTTTTTTTTGGAAAAAACTACCCAAAATTTGACAAATACGACTCGGAAACCATCATATTTGATTCGAATTTTATGAAAATTTAAACATAGATAGAGAAGAATCATATGAGAAAGAAAATTTTGAAAATGTGAAAAAAAAATTTTGGACATTTTTCTAACATTTTTTTTTCTCATTTATATTTTATATAATTAATTTCCCTCGTTCAGAATTGTTTTATTGAAGAAATGAATTATCATTTCTTTGAAATTAAATACACCTGTCAAGAGAACCTCACCCGTCGTGCGAAGAACACCCATGATGTTCGCCTTTTTTTTTACATATTTTTGTATACTTATGATATGCATTTGAATATTTTATGGAGTTTTTCACATATAAATTCGGGCACTACTTTATTTTAATATTTTATATTAAAAAATATTTTAGTATTATTATAATATATTATATTATGCAACAGTGGAAAATTATATTTTTTAAGAAAATAATGTAATTTCAACGAATATAATAATGATAATAGAATGAAATGAGTGGCTTACGCATGAGGCCGTGTTAAAAGGGATTGGAGTCTTTTCCCCCATTATATTTTATATTCTATGAAAATTAAAAATTTTAAGTTGGATTGAATTATATATTTTTTACAATGTTATCAAATAGAAAAAGCTCATATAATTCATGTGGAAGTGTTTTTAGATTTAGATCAAACTTTAATTATTATTATTATTATGTATGTTGTAATATTCCTGTACATTTCTGTAGCATAAAGAAAGTGTATCGAAAACTATAATAAAAAAAAGTACCTACCTTTAAAATTATTTTGCGTAATTGATATTAGTCATTTTATGATAAATTCATAATAACAATAATCCCAAAACTTAATGTTTTTACTGGTGCTACACGATTGCAAACGTTTTAAATTTTTGATAACACGATTGCAAACGATTTTTCGTGCGATGTTATCGTTAATCTCTATTTTCGAATTAAACACTCGGTTACATATTATACGTGATACTTTTATATGATATGAAGTATATGAAACTACCGATTATCGAGCTGAAATGCCCTCACGTTGCATAGCAAGCCGAGGGACATTTTTGATTTGCCGAACGAAGTGGAGGTGATTTTAATAAAATAAACTTTATTTTTGTAAAATTTAGTAACAATATTATGTATTTTATTATAATTATACTGCTTCGTAATTTATGTAACAAATTAATGCGGTAACGTTGCATTTAAAAAGTATTCGCGATCGTGTAAATAAAAAAAAGTTTAAAAAGGTACCATCGATACAGATGGTTTGCAATCGTATTGTACCCGTTTTTACTATTAACCTGTTCTAAAATTTATCAGATTCTATAAAACAATCAAATTTACCTATATTTTATGTGGAAATTTGTTGTTTTAATTACAACACATTGGAGATTTTTAATTCGATGACCTGTTATATAATACGAAGAGTGGTGTAATTCGGGAGGGGGCATCAGTTTTCCTGATATTTTACCTCTGGATCAACCTGTTTTGGCCCACGTAAATAATTATTATTTTGATTGTAAAATGGCAAAAATTAATTCGAATCAAATGAGTTATACGAAATATAGAAAACTGTTATCTAAATAATTTTAATAATAATAAATTTCAATTTTTTCTTTGTTTTATTGACTTTTATTTTTTATGGCGATATCTTTCATTAACATAATAATTTAACATAAGTCTCGATTCAATGAGAAATTCAATGTTGAGAGAAAGAAATGATAATTTCGAAATGTTTTATGTTGTTATTTGTTTGTGTTAACGTTGTGTCTGCAGGATCATATAAAGTTTCGAGGAATTTGTACACATGGGATCTCTGGCTTTTGTACTTGCTTTAATTCGGTCCTGATCTATTATAATAAACATGAATAATATTTTAAGATGATGTGGTTGAATTTTCAGGACTTAAATACACTAAAAAATCAAATCAACAGATTTCGCCAATATTTGTTCCATAACCACAAAAAAGTGTACTCCTACGTTTTCTATTTCAAATATAATCTTTTTATAATAGCTATTCGATTGTTAAATTGATTAACGCGATTTTCTAATCCACTACACCATAAAGAAAACAAAATCAGTTGCAATAAAAATATTGTTTGAGAATGGATGTTAAAACATTATTTATGCTATCGTTGTTTGTTTGAGTATCTATTAACTTCGGTTAATTATAATTAAACAAGTATTGTGATTAATTGTATAGGTACCGTGTTGTTTGATCATATCATTCTCCATCGCCCATTTTGTCCATCGATAATATTTCCATGTCGGTAATGATTTGTTCTTTGCCATCTTGACGCTATTCAAAATAATCGGTAGTGGATATCGGTCCGATGAATTGGGTTTGTTTTGCTAAATTAAGTATTGTTAATGATATATCTACACTTTGTAAATAATTTAAAAATAATGAAAAAAATTAAAGTAAAGTAAAGTAAAGCAAAGCAATGATAAGTAAAGTATAGACAAGAAAGCCGGACATACTTTGCACTATAGGTATTCTTGGTTCTTTCGGTTAGATATTCTTAGTGGATACTTGATTATTTAAAGGAACGATAAATCATTAATTAAACAAAATGATTCTGCGTGAAGTATGTTAAAATTATAAAGAACTATACAAGTTGCATAGGCGCAATTAGAGGAGGCTTAAGAGCACTAAGCCCCCTCAAAACTTCTCATAGCCCCTCAAAATTTTTGTGAGTTACATAAGATTATTGCCTTTTAGGGGGCTAAATCAATTAAATAAAAATATTAGCCCTCCTAAAAATGTTTTCCAAGTTACACCAATGACTAGTTATCATTTTCAACACACCTGTCCAGAGTACCTGACACGAGGAACGAAGAATACCCTTGGTGAGAATATGTCTGGCTTTCTTGTCCATACTTTACTTATTTTTGCTTTACTTTACTTAACTTTTTTTACTTTTTTTTTTTTTTTAAAAGACAATTTTAGTAAAAATAAAAATATTTTGATTAGAAAAAAGTTTTAGAAAAAAATTAATATATTTTTTTCTAATTTTCAAAATTTTCTTGTTCTAAAATATTTCTAATATTATTACCTATCTATGTTTAAATTTTCATATAGATTTGTTTGGAACTCTAGAAACCCTGTAAATGTACAACTAGACGTATGATTTATGTTATGTACTTCACAAAATAATTTTTAGTTTAATTAATTAATATTAATTAATTTCAACGTGTGTATAATATGTAAGTTTAGTGTACAAACACACAAAAATGAAATAATATTGTTATTCTAATCGAATTTCAACCATTTGGCAATACTAGTAAAAATAAGTATATCTAGTTATTTTAGATTCAGAGTGGAAGCTATCCACATATAGCTCTACTCTAAACCATAACACTCGCAAAAGTATGGCTACACCCAATACCGAGTTAAAATGAGATAAAGGGGCATAATGTTTTTACATTAATGTTTATTTTTCATATCTTTTTATTTTTAGACTCTATCTATAGCGAAGAAGCTTATTTTCTTTTTTTTTGTATACATATTTTTTTATATGGAAATATTTGTCCAACAATTTCAACCAGCCATTTTTTAAATTACTCTAAATGATACTTTTAAGTGACTGTTTTTCGAAATTCTCAATAGTTTTCTCAAAATTTAGGAAAACTACCCAAACTTTGACTAAAACGACTCGGAAAATGTATATATTTTTTAATTCAAACTCTATGAAAATTTAAATATAGATAGACAATAATGTTGAAAATATTTCAGTGAAAGAAAATTTTGAAATTAAAAAAAAAATTATATTAGCATTTTTATTTATCACTTTTTTATTCCCATCAATTTTTTTTCCTGTTCTCAGTTAATATTGGGGTATAAAACTGACTGAGTACAAAATAATTTTTTTTTGCAATATTAATGAACTTTAAAATTTTTATGTAAAATTGTCTTATATAAACTGAAGTTCCAGTCAAAATCAATTTATTAAAGAAATAGTTTTTTATCATTTCCTTAAAATTTAACACACCCACCAAATCATACCCGAGAAGCGAAAAATGTCCATGACGCGAAGGATATCCGTATTTTTAATTATAGGAGCTTAAGTGTCATAATATGGCAAAATCATTTTCATAGATTATTCAATTAAAATGAATAATTCAGTTATGTATTATATTGTTGAGTATACTCAATATAAGACTTACAATAATAGTTCTGAAGCGCCACTCTAAACCGTTTTATGCAGTGACGATTTGTCGTTCATTGAAAAATTAACACCAGTAACCTATCCGAGGAGTGAAAAATATCCGTGGGGTGAGTTATATGTCCAGCTTTAGATTGATAATTTTTATTTATTTTTTTCTTCTATAATTAAAATTTTTAATTTTTCAAATTTCAGTTATTCTTACTAATTATATTTCTCGCTGTGAAGTGAAGGAGCAAGTACAACCAGGAAATATTAACTTCCACTATACCACTACTCGAAACTTAAATGTTCCCTAATATTTCATAATCTATTGATCGAAAAAGACAAACTTAAACGTTAAAATTATCATGAAAGTATATTTTCTTATAGGAAATTAAGTTATAATTAGTAGTTACTATTTATAAAAACCAAGAACTAAAAAATCACGAAGATTAAAAATAGCAAAACTTAGTTTGTTTCTAATTATTTCAATTAAAATTGTTACTTTTGTTTTTTAGAAAACGTTGACAGTTGCTATCTAATAGATTTTTAAACATTTCAAAATATCTTCTGACATCTACACTTCTTATTGGTATGTATTTCATACAAAAAAGCAAAAACAACCTGAACAGAGAAAAAAGCGATGAAAGAAAAGTAATTTTATAGGATGAAAAAATCAAAAAAGAAGTTTATTAAGTGATCTGAGTGCGCTTAAAAAATAATTCACCCTGTATATGAAAAAATACTGTGGTCGATATAGACTACAGAAAACACGGGCGAACGTGCAAAAAAATAATAACATGCAAGATGAAAGTCGAATGCGACCAATACGAGTAGGTATAGTATTACAATGAGTGGAAAAAACGAATATAAAATGTGTTTTATAAAATAAAAGATACTGAGTAACGCTCATAACTTATACGATAACCTACACGTTTGTAAAAGTAGAAATTCACTTTACATACAATTGTTCATTCGAGCTGTCGGCATATGCGACTTGTATGTTAAACACCAATCGGTAAGTAAACTTTACTAATAACTCTCGGTAACGGGTTTCAATAGTACGGTTAGGTTTTAAGCCGAAATGGTATATTATAATAATGTATCGAACGAACAATCGAGAAACGATGACAATCACAAATATGCTGGTTTAGGGAGTAGCATGCGGGATGGTTTGAAATTCGAAATGCCATATTGTTTTTTTTTTTTTTTCAATTGCGTGACTTAATAATAGTTTTACTATCAGCAGTAGATTGATTCATCGAAAAAATATCGATAAGCTTTCTCGCCAGTCGGGATTTGTTATTTTTTCCGTTTCATTAATAAAAAATTATATTTTTGATTACATCGTAACTATAAAAACGTGTGTGTATTGCGATTTAATTGTTTATAACTCTGTACCCGTATAAAGATCGGCGGAATTAATGTTTATGCGTGACCAATTAGGTATAACACAGAAAGGCCGGATAGTCACTAAATAATATGCATTCAATTCAATTTAAAAATGAGATTTATACGGTGGCTTCAACAATAATTAATATGCCAGTAACTCAATTACATTTTTAGATTCTGAACGAAGTGAAGAAGCTAATGTTTTTACAATGATATTTATTATTATTATTTTTTTTTCTTCCGTGTACAACTTTTCGTATGGAAATACTTGTCCAAAAGTTTCGATCAATAACTTTTTGAAACCGAATTTGCCTCTAGATTGTACTTTAAAGAGGTCATTTTTTTAATTTCTCAATTCTTCAATTTTTGTTTTTGGAAAAAACTACCCAAAATTTGACAAAACGACTCGAACACCATAATTTTTAGATCAGAATTTTATGAAAATTTAAACATAGATAGAAAATCCTCTAAAAAAGATTTTGGCGCAAGAAAATTTTGAAAATGTGAAAAAAAATGTTTTTCGAACATTTTTTTTTTTATGTTATTAACTTCCATCGTTCAAAATCGTTTTATTGAAGAAATGATTTATCGTTTCTTTAAAATTAAATACACTCGTCAAGAGAATCCCACCCATCGTGCGAAGTATGTCCGGCTTTTTATTTTTGTAGTATTGATCGAATAATACTTTGAGAATATTTAAATTTAGTTTTTAAAATTGTTCCATGATAACGTGTTGTACAAATAATAGAGTATAGAACGATGAAATATCTATTTCAATTGTATAATTTTTCAATGGATTATATTATAACTAATCAGAAATTATCGTTAGTTAGTTGACCAACTCTAACAGTAAGTAGATTAGGTTTTAGAGTCATAATAATAATCGTTTAGACATAAAATCATACAATATTCAACTTTACTTTTTATTTAATTATTATATTTATAATTAAAACTGTAAAATATGTAAAGTTAACGACACCTAACCAGGATGAATTTAGTGCAATGTAGTTAATTCATGTCCAAATATTATACAAGGTATATTAAAGGTATATTATACAAGGAATCAAATCACTTTAAATAAGTATACTGTATATTAATAAATATTGAACATTATAATTTTGTTAAAACAACTAAAATGCTTTTTTCATATTTCGCAGACTCAAAACTGCATGTATTTTAATACAATATTGATATTGTTAAATACAACAGACTTGGTAATTATTATTTTTTGGTAAAATAAAAAAAAAAGATAAATCATTTTCTCAATAAATTTATTTAGACGGGAGCTTTAGAGTGATGTTCAGTTCTATTTTTGTTAATAATAAATTGAGTATACTTAACAATTTAATACCATACTAATTCATGTTTATTTAATTCTTCATGAAAATTATCATTATACAGTATTTTCATATTTGATGCTCTTATAATTAAAAATGTACAAAACTGATTAAAAAAAATATATATATATGTGTATATGAATAAAAGTAGAACTTTAAAGTAGTAAACTCGTATAAACTGTACAACGCTTAAAACAATAAATAAATAATGTTACGAAATAATAACGAAAGCAATTCTGCTAATTTTTTGTTATTATAAATTTATAAATTCAATTACTTGTAAATAAATATTCAATGAGAAGTTTGTTAAAAAAAATTACTATTGGGTAGAAAATGCGTAAGGAATCTTGGTCGAAAATAATTTCTAGCGAAACAAGATATTTATGAAATTTTGATATGGCTTAAATTATTTTCTGTAAAATAATAAGTTATAATAAATTCTGTCTTAAAACCATAAAAAAAATAATAATAATAATACAATTTTACATTTATCCTTAAAGTGAGAAATGTTTTTGGAATTTTGTTTTCAATCTGTATTACACTATTTTTGATAATAAATGAAAATTTCAAGTTTATATTAATGTAAATTTTGGAGTTCGAACTAAATTACGAAAATCAATTTTATAAAAATCTTATTTACGTTATGTTTTGCATTTTTACTCAGATTTTGGATACTTTTCACGTTTTTGGATATCTGTTGAAAAATGACCTTTTTAAAGTACCACGTGAACAAAAAAATACCGAAATCAAACTAAATATCTGTTACAGACGTGGTCAAACTGATGTTTATTTGAAAATAATTTACTCGCACTTACAGGATGAAATTTACACCGACTTTGATACCTAAAGTAGGTATGTACTTAAATTATACATTATTTCATTTGTCGACAGTTTACAAAATTACAAGCATTTCGGCTGACATCGACAAACATGCCTGATCCCGAAAATCTACCCGGGCAATGGACACATTGCTAAATAATAACGGAATCACACCTACAATATTAGTCTGTAATCGGATTCGTAATTATTTCCCATACACGACCGGCATTTATTGGTCTGAAAGTGAATTTTAGACGCTCGTAAGTCCGTTTTTAAAGTATAGTCAAAATATTAAAACAACTATAAAAATTTAATATTGATATGTTATTCAGAAAAATATAAAATGTCAAGATCACATGTGAATCTGCGTTTAATGCTGTTTGAAGTGGACATTTAATAGTACGAAACTTACATTGAATTAATAAAATGGCATTTTGTTTAAATTTTTTCATGTTACATATTAAAATTATTTTTTTATTTGATTCTGAATATAAATAAAGGAAATAAAAAAAAAAAATAAATAAAAAAATTTTTTTTGACCAAAACAATCAATTTTAATGAAAAATAATTTTTGTTTCTAAAACATAATCAATTTTAATAAAATTTAAAAGTATTTGCCTGCATGTTTTGGTGATTTGAAAGATCGTTATTAAAAATTTCGCTATTTTACCCAAATATCAATTAAATGATATTATAGAGCAAGTGTCCAGGTTTTCAAAAACATACAAATTTTTATTTTTTTTGTGGTGGACAAAAATAACCGTGTTATAAAGTGTTAATAAAGCAATAAAGTTCAATAAATCTTCCAAAAAAGCTTAAAGCTTTAAAAAAGGAGTTTTTGATAAAAAAAATATACATATTAATTGCGGAAAACGTATTAATTTATTTAATTAATTAGTTTATTCAATTATAAAACTGTTCACAAACATGCTGTTCTTTTTCTTCCACAGTTTGTCTGTAAATTAAAAAATAGTTACAAAATGATTAACCTATATCATCGGAGTTGCATTGGGCAATTCAATTTATTCAATTTATTTTTAAGTTTTCAAAAAAAAAAAAAAAAAATCTGCTTAAACTGAATTAATCTTTCAAATACGAGTGTTTATTTAGAACACGTTTTGAAAGAATGTAACTTATAAGCAAAAAGAAGTGCTCAAAATACCCCAAAAAGCTTTAAAATACAAAAAAACACACCGAAAATGCCCCAAAAAGTATTTAAATACAAAAAGAGCAAAAAAAGCAAATAAAATGTCGTGAATTTTATTCTAAGTGGTATAAATCGAATTTATAGCTGATGTAGCTTCATTTTAGAGCGATAGAAAAAAAAAAGCATATGCCTTCAAAATCCGCACTCTATTGATAATGAATTGTTCAAGACGTTCATACAATAATCCTCAACGTCATCTGTTTTTGTATGATTAAAAACATTTTATACGTCTTTTGAAAATTTCGTAGTAGCCCTTTTTAAAAACTTTTTATCGATGATATGTAAGGATACATGAAACTTATAGCATATGCATCAGATTTTAATTAATGTTGATAAAATCACATAACACATAAACGTGTTATGTTTCGAACCTTTTCTTGTATGGTAAATATTTATTTGCCTATAATCTTTGTTTCTGGCCTCTTTGTCTTATTCAGAAAATTAGCCAAAAATGTATAAAACAATAATATTATTATAATATTTAAACTATAATATAATGATAAATATACATATATCAATCGAAAGTATTGCAAATAATATAACACGATTATTTTTATCCATCGCAAACAAAAAATATGTTTTTGAAAACCAAAACACTTTCTCTACAATATTAATAAATTAATAATAGGGTAAAATAGCATAATTTTGAGTAACGTTCTTTCAAATCCTATATTTTTTATTAAAATTGATCGTTTGGGTAAGAAAAAAATTGAATTTCTTTGGTATTTTTCTTTACTTTAATACACAATAAAAATAATGAAAATTTAATATGTAACACTTTAAAAAATTGAAAACAAAATGCATTTTTTTTAGTTTAATATAAGCTCCGTATTATAATTACTCCACTTCGAACAGAAATAAATGCAGACAGGTTTACATGTAACCTTGAAATTTTATATTTTGCCTGAATAACTTATCAATAATAAGTTTTTATAATTATTTTAATATTCTGATCATGTTTTTAAATCGGACTTATGAGCACCTAAAATTAACTTTTAGATTAGTGTTTTTACGGCAGTCTACCGTTACCCAGCTAATAATATTCTAACACTGAGAATTCGTATTTCCAATACACAATTTTGATTTCAGGCGAGATAATATATATTCGTGGATTACACCTAAGTATATGATATGTGGTATATTATTAGTAATACCACAGTCCAATGGCACACACTAAATTTAAAAAGGATTAGTCGAATTGAAATTCACATATTATATAAAAACCTATCCACCTTTTAACTTTATTATTTCTTATCGTTAAATATCATTAAAAAAATTTAATTATTGATTTCAGGTATTATTTTAATTTTTCAAAGGTTATTCTCCTCCCAACAAAAAATTGATTAATTCATATGTGTACTTAATCGCTTTAAAATAGTGTGTTCACCATTGCACAGCTTAATGGCATATTTAATATTTATACTCGTAAATCGGTAAAGAGAGGGAGGAAAAATTTTGATAAATCCGATAAGTCCAACATTAAATTTATACTTATAAAAAAATTCAATACCTTGAGTGGATATTTTTAAACGTACGTCTTAAACAGTTTATTTTACTAAACATTCTTTTGCGTATTCTGAGAATTTGTATGAATCGCAGAATCACTTATAATTTCTTCTTAGTAAGTACCAATTTGGAATTACTGTTTCATAGTTATTTTTCTTATTTGATGATTAAGGAAAAGTTGAAATCGCGATTAACTCATAACAATAGAACAACATTAAACCCCTGCATAATTAAATTTAATAAGATTTTTTTTTTACTCATACAAAAATGAACGATCATTATATACGTATGATGATCATTATCAAATCGTAATTAAGTAAAGTTAGTGGTTAAAATTTTTGTGATGTATTGAGTACCTACCTAATTTTATAGCTTGATAAAATTAGTGTTATATTAAGGATATCTTCATGTAATGTGTTCGTTAACAGTTGAAAAAGTGATTAAAATTCAACTTAATATGAGAAAGTTACGCGTATCTTAAATGCTCGAAATATTACTTAAAACGCAATATAAGTAGAGTTCGAATTTTAATACCCTAAAAACTATAAAAAATGTTATGAAAATTGCAAAAAATTTATTTTGATCATAATAATTTCCTAAAAAAAATTAGCTGATTTTTCAGTACGGTGAAGTAAAGTACCAAAACTTATGCTAGTAAATATTATGGTAAAATATATCCCAAGAAAAATAAGCTAAAAAAGTTCTAATAACGGAAAAACGGTAAAAACAAGGATAAAAGTTTCACTTTTAAGTACTATGTGTTGTATGAAACAAACTATCTTCTTGAAATGTTTTGTTTAAGATTACCTAAAAAAATTTTGCATTTTGTATGCATTGAAATCTGCACGGGCTCTACACATTATCAAAGCATATTAACTGTATTATGAATACAATAATTAGTCACAATCGTGAGCATAAATTTTGGGACGCACCGTAGCTCCGCATAAATAAAAATATTTTGTGAATCCGCAACTCCGCATAAACCGTACCACACGGTCGAATGCGTATCTCCACAAGGTCAAAAAACTGATATAGTAAAATTTATAATATGATATCCAAAATATTTATTTTCCTTGTGAGAACGAATTCTAAAAATATTTAAAACACCAAAAGTCCACATGCCATAAAACTAATATAATAAAATTCATTTGTGGATCCAAGACCTTAATTTGGAGGGGGCGATTAGACAAAAACTGATCAAATGTACATAAAATTAAAAAAATTTTCACATGCATTAAGCATTTTAAAATTTCTGGGAGGAGCGATCGCCCCCATCGCCCTCCCGTTGGATCCGCGCCTGATAAAATTGATAACGGCGATAATCAAACGAAAATAAAAGTCGTGTAGTTGCTTAAAATATTATTACTCGTTAAAGTTATTACATATTATCTGTTTAATTCAGTTTTATTTAAATATGGCAAATGAAATAAATGTTGTATACAGTCAACGAAAAAATGTGGTGTTGGTAAAAAGTAATTATAAATATTCCAAAAAAACATCGTGTTCGGAGTTAGGGTGCTTAAAAAAACATCGTGTGCGGAGCTAAGGTGTTTAAAAAAAACTTTGTATGCGGAGTTAAGGTGATATATTACAAAATTGCCACGATCCGTGCGCAGTTACGGTGTACCGGATTTTTCTACTTGGACTTGGACACTTTCCACTTGGACTTGAAAATTTATATATATATATATATTTTTTTTTATGGTGAAGGAGATAAGTTCATTAAAAATATTTTCACCCTCTGAACACAGATGCTGTTACTGCCTATGATATGCATAGTGACTAAATATTTAATATACGAGTGTATATCTAAAATATCTGTGTAGATACATAATTATATTTTACTTTATCGGCTGTCGGCGATAACGTTACTGTTATAACGACAGATTTCGGAGGATTAGCTTTGTAGTTTGAAATAATTGTATCTCCGTGACACTGCATACCTTCGCTAGTTTTTATCGGAAAACATTCTGTAGTAGATGGTGGAGTATGTTTAGAAAGTTTTTTATTTTTCGTCGAAATTTTCACATCATTTTCCGTGAATGCGTTTGACGAGTGGGATAAAATCGACGACCAAACGTCTTCTTTCAAAACGTGTCTAAAAATATGAATATCATCCAAATAAATCATGTACATTAATACGTATCCGTGGTGCCACCAGGATTTATTTTTTGTAGGACTTAATAAAGAAAATTATTCTCATTTAAATTTTTAAGATTCCAAGTGAAACAAAGAATGTTTTGGTTTTACAGTGATGTGTATTTTTACTTTCTTGATTTCAATCAAGTAAGTAAGGCAATTTAAATGAAAGAAAGTGTGCACTTCACACTTTTGGGGTTTTCTTCGCATCTCAGGTGGGATACTCTTGACGGGTAAGTTGAATTTTAAATATATAATAAATCATTTCTTCAGTGAAAAAATTTTGAACAGAGCTTCAACTATTACTCTATAATAATTATCAGTTTTGAAGCATTGAACTTAAACTTTGAATAAAAATTATTTTGTTACATACACCACTTACAAAAACCGAAAATTGATGTTCATATATTCCCTTGTACCTGATGAATATTTAATTAATAATTTTCAATTGCAATAAAATATAAACATTATAATAAAAATAATAAAAGAATAAGTGGCTCTAATTATCGTATATCAATTATCGTATATTAATTCACTATATCATAATTATTACTAATATTTATCGTATCGTTCTCTGGTCAGTCGCGTTTGAAAAAAGTGCAAAATATTTAGTTAACCGAGTAAGATTTGAACCCGGTACCGTCGCATTCGAACTTGACGCCTTAACCGCTGGTAGGTGGGTAATTAAATTAACTTTATAACAAGATTTTAATGATATAGATAAAATATCAAGCCCAAACAATATAATGATTTTAATTTGGAAAAATGTTAGCTTGTTCAGCCCTGGAAACTACGTTTTAGCTTTTCTATTGAATTGTGTAAGTTTATAATTCGGTCGATAGCTCATTAGAAAGGTCAATTAGATACAAAATGTTTGATTTTAAATTTAAAAAATCAATTATTTAGCCGTTTGAAAAATGGTCAACTTCAGCCAGATTTTCTTTAACAAGCAGATTTCCGAAAATAGAGAATGGATTTAGTTGTTCCCTCTTTTTTAGTGTTTAGTTAGAATGACATTGGTTTGGCAAAAATACAGTATAGAGTTTTAGAATTGTGCCTTTAATAATATATTCACATCAGATTTTTATAGATTTATTACACACAAAAAAAAAAATCAAAATTAAAAATTTTGAAAATTTCAAAAGTTTGTGGTAAATTAATTTTTTTCACCACTCATTTACGACTCACTGGAAACGAAAATACTCAAAAAAAAGTTAAAATTTTAAAAAGCGACCATACTGAATACTTCTAAGAAAATTAAAAATCAAGAATGTGTAGATTGGCCCCAATGGTGAGGCGACATTCTAAAATGTACTATTTCCATTTTCACTTTTTTCATTAATGATGATTTCTACTACGTAAGATTGGATTATCATAGGGATATGGTAATCATACCACAAAAAAAAAAAATAAATAAATAAATTAATTAGTTTTTGTTACTTCCCATAAGAAATATTTTAGTTTAATGGACTTAATGTAATATTCAAATTCACTTATTTAACATACTATTTCCTATTTATTTTTAAAACTATTTCCATCAAATAGTTTTAATAAAATTTTAGAAAATAGCATGTTTTACATCTATTTTTTCAAAAAGTACTATTTTCAGAACTAGTGCGTTTTGCTTAGGAAAGTGTATTATTCCATAAGATTTTGTTTTAATTTCTTCTACTTTTTAGATATTATATACTGGTTGTATTTTAAACAGGTAATTTTTCGAAAATTTCTATAATTTTTGCTAAAATAAGGAAATACTACTAAAAAATTGAGTAAAAACAATAAAATATGTTAGGTATTTCACAAAATCGATTTAAGGTTAATTGCGTAGATTAGTAATAATTACCTATACAGGTGTCATAAAAAAAAAAAAATATGTTATGAAAATATAATTTTTATAGTAAATAGGTATTTTGAAAAATAAAATTCCAAATTTTTGCATTTTACGGCCAAAAATAAGGGTACACGCTTAAAAAAATCATTCTGTATTTCTGCTGTTTCCAACCTTTTTTTCTTCTGTACATCTAAGTTAAATATTTTGCTACATTGTCCTCCTCATGATAACTTTTAATCTTTTTTCACATAACTACTCTTCACTCCTTTGGCGGCATGCTCTTGGTGAGTAAATTTCATTAAAAAAAAGCGATAAATAATTTCTTCAATAAAACAATTCTGAGCGGTGCTTCAGTTTATTTAAGACATTTTATGGATTTAAAAATTATAAAGTTTATTATTATTATTAACAAAAAATTACATTTTTATTCAGCTAGTTTTATATCCCAATATTAATTGAGAACAGGAATAAAAAAATTTTGATGATTAACTAAAGTATAAGAAAAAATGTTTCAAACATTTTTTACTTACATTTTCAAGATTTTCTTTTACCAAAATATTTTTCACATTATTATCTATCTATATTTTTTCAATAAAGTTTTGATTAAAAAAAATAGTTTTGATGCCATTTTTCTACAATTTGGAGGCCAATTTAGGTAGGAAATGATGCTGATTGAAATGTTAGTGAAGTATTTCTATACAAAAAATTGTTTGCAGAAAGAATAAAAAATTAACATCAATGTAAAAACACTAGCTTCTTCCATCCACTCAAAATCTTAAAATAGCAATAATGTAATTTAATGTAATGATAAGCGTTCCGCGGTCGAATAAATTTGATTATACACGATTACCGCCATATAAATTTATATATAATATACATTCTATAGTCTATAATCTATATACTGTATTAAAAAATAAGACGATAGTTTTGTTTTATTTGTGTCACAGAAACTTTAAATTTTAATGACATAAATTGCATGATATCAAAATGAGTCGTTTATTAAATCAAATTCAACTTTTTTCGCCATTACCCATTTATTTTAGAGTACTTCTTAAGATCACCTGGAATACCCTTGGGTACTTGTGCCAATAAAATAAAAATAAGTTAGACTCGAAAAACTGAGCTATGTCAGCTATGTGCCATTACCAACAACCTATAAAGAGGACTATATATATGTCACGGTCATAATAAAGTGTACAAAAAGCCCAAATAAATGCAGTGAGAGCTATGTGCTACGGGGCTGCTGGTGTGGTTAAAAATCGAATAACTCAAAACCATATTTTGTAACTTAGCCCATTATTGACTTCCAGTCTTCGATTGCATTCACCTGATTATTAATCAATATTCACCGGATATTGACTCTTAACAGTATCTTTATGATATGAAACTAAATTTGAGGAAGTAGAAGTGTGAGGACAAAATCCGCATTGTTGTGGTATAATATATTTAGAAAAAGAGGAGTTAAGTTTTATTTGTAAAATTGATTCAAATAGTTTCGGAATGGATGATAAATTTCTGATAGGTCTATAGTTTATAATATTAGAGCAATCATCATTTTTAAAAATTGGCTGGACAAAAGAAGATTTCCATAAGTTAGGAAATGTGTCTGAAAAACAAAGAGCGACAAAGAAAAAAGATAATGCAATAGAAGCGTTGTAGCATACCTACATTAAATTAAGACAATTTCAGGAATATTGTCTTGACCAGGTGACTGGTGAGCTATTCAATTTACATTTTCCTAATGCTTAAAAAATTTATTAAATATTAATATTTATTTTCAAAATATCAATAAAATCGGCGTTCGTAAAACTTAAACCATCTTGATGGAAGATGGACAAAGGTATGAGTTGCCTGAAGTGTTCTATAAATAAATTCAACATATTTAATCTATCTGGTGTAATTTTATTATTTAAAAACATGGCTTTTGAAAAGGTATTAAATTGTTTACAGTCCTTAATAAATTTCCAGAATTGTCTTGGTTTACTGACTAATGATAAATGTATCTTAGATATGAAATCATTATTTTTGTTGAAGAAATAATTTATCGTTTCTTTAAAATTTAACACACTCACCAAGTTCCACCCGAGGAGTGAAGAATACCCATGGTGTTAAATATTTTCGGTTTTTTTTCAAAGAAGAACGTGTACTAGAGGTATCTCATTACTGACATTATCATGGATACCACTTTATACGTAGCAACTATCGTAAATTAGTTTCGATTTTAGAGTTTATGTACTTTGACTTTGTTTTCGATTTCTTATAAAGTATCTTTTATAAATATGAATGCCATTCGATATAAGTGTGCACTGTGTTTAATTTTATTTGCCCATTTAAATACAGGTAGGGTATACTTTGCTTTGGCATTTTTATATATTTTCCAGTCAATGTAGAAATGATTTGCATATTAAAACGATAATTTTTACATTTCCCAAAATGTTTGGACATTGTGCACAGTAGGACAAAAATAGTTCTGGGACTTTGACCAAAACACGTTTTTGTTTGATGTTACTGTGCCACTGATCTCTTATTATTCCATTTTAGACTCTATATTTAAAAGTCTAAGGTATTAACATAATTTAAAATATTAAAATTGTGTGCAACTCAGAAAATAGCAAATTTATGTAAATTAATTATTTGGTCATTAGATATTGTTTTAAATTGTTGATGCCACTAAACTCAAGTAGACGTATTAATTGATATTTATTACCTAGATTATAAAAATAATGTTTATTCTACTACATTTATTTACCAACACACTATTTTGATGCGAAAGCCACTGATTCACAGGTAAAATAATTGAAGAATTAAAAATATAAATAGTTACTGGTAATTGTTTTGAATACAAGACCATCCAGTCAGACATGTTATGGCGTTGAATTTATTAAATTCTTCGTCCAGCGCGTAAATACGCAATAGTCCTTTGACGAGCAGAGGAAGCCAAAGAACTTTTTTATTTTCGCACATTGGCAGTAAAATACGGTTATCGCTACTCAACGGTAGGTGATCGCTAACGCATATCATGCGAAACTTTCCCTTGAATAAATAAATTCATGAACCATGTTAAAATATATTATTAAATGTATTTATTTTTTAATTAATATTGAAGTAGGTTCGGCTAATCAAGGCCAGATTCAAACCTATTGACCTTGGGACAATTAATATTTACAAAAATCTTACTTTTTTAATAGTAAAAGCCTTAATAATTGTTTCTGGATATATGATTACATGGCCAATGAATAATAAAGTATAAATAATAAAAGTAAAGTATAGACAAGAAAGCCGGACATAATTCGTATCACGGATATTCTTCACTTCTCGGGTCAAATACTCTTGGTAGGTGTGTAAAATTTGAAAGAAACGATAAATAATTTCTTCTATAAGACGATTTTGAATGAAGAAAGGTAATAATGTAAAAAATAATTATAATCGCCATTTTCAACACACACCAAAAGTATCTGACCCGAAGAACGAAGAATATCTGAGGTGTGAAGTATGTCCGGCTTTCTTGTCTATACTTTACTTCACTTTACTTTACTTTACTTTACTTCATTTAACTTTACTTTAGTTTATTTATTTTTTTGTCAAATAAATAAAGAAAAGGAAAAATAATTAAAAATAAAAAAAAGTGTTAGAAAAATGTCCAAAATTTTTTTTCGCATTTTCAGAATTTTCTTGCGCCAAAATATTTTTCATATTATGTATTGTCAATCTATATTTAAATTTTCATAATGTTTGTGGTTTCTGAGTATTTTTTTGTTAAATTTTGGGTAGTTCCCCCACAAAAAAAAAAAAAAAATTGAAGAATTGAGAAATTAAAATAATAGTAACAGAGGCGAATTCGGTTTCAAAAAGTTGTTGATTAAGACTTTTAAATGAGTATTTCTATAAAAAAAAAGTGTATACATAACAAAAAAAAAACTTAAACATTATTGTAAAAACACTAGCTTCTTCACTCCGTTTATACTTTAGAATCTATAATAAATTAATTTAGATACTTTGGTACATAGACATATTATAATGGAAAAACGTATTTATTTATTCCATGAAAACTTATGCTTACGCATAGTAATTTATTGTTAAAATAAACGAAATGAAACAATATTTTGTATAAATTATATTATTCGATACCAGGGTGAAGTGAAAAATTTATTTATTTAACAGTAAAGTGTGATTTTATTTATATCCTTTATTATTATGTTTTCGATTAGTTTAAGTAGTTCCAAAACCCAATGAAGTAATGAAGTACACGATTATAATGGAGGACAAAATATGTATATTGATAATGATTGGTGAGTGTACATTGAATAAACTATTTTGAAGATAATTTCATCTGGTATTATATGATATTTAAAAGTGAAAAGTAGTGATTAATCATTACACAATAGGGGCATAGTGGGTAATAATAATATTATTAACAGTTTCGTTTTTAGAGAATGCAAAACCCTATGATATAATAAAAGGCAGATAAATATTTCGATTTTTTTGTCTCGTAGATAATTGAAAAAAAGTTCATAAAAGAATAATCAGTATAATCATTACTCATCTAATAAAATGAATTTCAAAATATTCTTTTACTTTAAATATTAGTTTTTATTTTATTTTAAAAGTTGAATATGTTTTAAGATTTTTCTAATGCCCTAATGCACCCCATCAAATCGGGCCCTGTAACTAATATCATATCGACTAATGACGAAACAAACTAACCATAAAAAATAATTTTAGCCAATATTTTCCGAATGGATTGTACTCGGGTTTCGATTTTTTATTCCACGCTTCTTGGGTTTTACAACGCGAAAAAACCAAATTTGATGGATGCCACGGCTGTGGCCACTTGTTTTTAAACCGATTCGTACATAACACTACATGATACAATATCCATCTGTAAATCTGAATAAGCAAAAAAAAGAAAAAAATTAAAAAAATACCCTAGTCAAACAAACACACATTTTTATTGTTAAGTTGACATAAGTACGTTTTATTTCATTTTTTTTTTTATGTTACAATGATTGGGGCCATCGCTATGCAAACAATAAAAGTTCTAAAAACAAATTTCGACGGCCTCTAAACCATTATCATACGTGCACATAATACGCAAATACGTTAAATATTGTTTCAAATGTATAAAGTACGAATATGAAAAAAATATTTTCATGAATGCTTTATGCTGTAATGCTGAATTATTCATATCACACTGTATACACAGTGTCTACTTAATAGGTACAATTAATTGAATATACAGTATAATAATAATTATATACATCACGTGATCTTAAGATACATTGAGAAAATTTTTCTAACTAATTATAAAACATTTTTTCATATTATTTGTATAACTTTGTGTGAAACAAAAATATATATTAAAACCAAATAGAAACGCTTGCTTTATTTTGATGTTTCCAGTCATTTTACTCTGTTGTTAACTTATTAAACTGACGAGAAAATTTTAAGTAATTTAGTAATTTTAAGTATAAGGTAATAAAATTTATTATGTTCGTCATTTAAAATAAAGTAACAATTTCTCAATCTTTTTATATTTTGATTTTCATACGAATATAATTGTTTTAAAGGAAAGTTATTTTGAAAGTTACACAGATTATACTTACCTGTATAATTATTTAATGGTAATGATTACTTATGCATATTAAGTAACTGTAATCATTTTTTTTTAAACAATTAGTCGATTTGATCGTTTTAAAATAGGCTTGATTTTATTTTTAATTGTTTTAACCTGTTTAAAATATTAATTCTTAATCTTTATAAAATATCAAACACCAGAAGATAATTTTTTTTAAGCGTTTTTGAAATAAAATTAGTAGTTGTGAGTTGTGACATAAACTGAAAGTGAACTCGAATAGTTGATGACGTTAAAATTAATATACTTTAAGCAAATTAATTAACATATATAACAATCCTTTTGATGTTATATTTTAGTTTTAAAATATTTCCTATTTCGAGTCCACTTATGAGTATATTTATTATTATAATATTATAATATCGGCAACTAGTTAACTGTTTAGTTATCTGTCGGTTATCAGTTTAATAATATCCTATGCACGACAGAGACACTCATCGCGTATAAAAGGTGTTCCGTTATAAAACAATCTAATGTGTTATCTACTACTATTAGTATTTGCATCGGTCTCTATATTGTTGTGCAAACATTATAAATCACTTTGTCTTCACCGTTAATCCATTATCTATAGTGATTTTTAAGAACACAATTACGGTTTTTTTGAGAATGTACCTCAACTATTAATTAAAAAATAGATAAGATAATGAAGAAGTATGCAAAATGGTATTTTATTCTTATGTGGTTTGCAACTAAAATCGCAATAGGTATAATTATTTTGTACAATACGATATTATGTCTTGCGTTGAACGTTTGAATTTGAGTGCTGCAGAGAAAAAAGGCTTTAAAAGCATATTTAATATCCTTTTATAATATTGACCTTGATTAAATTTAATTTATATTATTTCTTTTCTCATTAAACTTTCGAATTCCTTAATTTTATTTCATTGATAATTAACAACTATAGTAATAAAATTATGATAATTAATTAATTAAAGTATTTATCTGTCTCATTAAGATTCGATTCAATTTGGAATTGGATTAACTAAATAATTTAATTATTACATTTGATAAAATGTATAATAAACCCATTAAATAAAAATATCACTATCGTTGAAAAAAAAAACGTGAATATTACTTCGAAGCTGACGTTAACCTTAATGAATAGTGTTATTAAGCTTCTATTTTGTTTTTAATTTCTATAATTTGAGTGAACATTAGTACAAAATGTATATCAGTTATCACTTCAGTTAATTTTTCTTTCTTAATATCTTTTCTTTTTTTTTCACATTAGAGATTTTAACTAATTATTGTTAGATCTCGAAAATTATAGATAATCTAACACAAAATAATGATAGGTACTATTGTACCAATAAAATAAAAGTACATTAAAATTCAATATAGTAGGTATCAGTGGCGGCTCATGGGTTTTTGATGGAGTAGTGCACATTCAAAAATATAATTTACAAGAAGCAAACACAGAGGTTAACCCACCTAAAAAAACCTCCTGAAATTTATTTAATAAATTATTTCAAAAGTATAACAAATGAACTCATAAAAAATATTGATTAAAAATTAACGGTATCAATTTTATGTAGTTATAAATGTTGTAATGTTGTGACAAGGACAAC
>JAIPRM010001073.1:3242-42662 GCA_025469315.1 Stegophylla sp. TES_Ste_2020 | reverse complement strand
ATGACCTCTTTAAAGTACAATCTAGAGGCAAATCCGGTTTCAAAAAGTTATTGATCGAAACTTTTGGACAAATATTTCTATACAAAAAGTTGTACACAGAAAAAAAAAAAAAAAGAAAAGAAAAAATTCACTTTGTTCAGAATCTAAAATGAAAAATAAACATCATTGTGAAAACACTAGTTTCTTCACTTCGTTCAGAATCTAAAATACATCGAAAAAGAGACGTATCTATGTGACTCTTTTTGCGGAAGGTCGTATAATCCCGGAAATTATTATTACCGATCGTATAATTCCAGAATTAAAATGTAATTGTGTAGACCGTAAAATTCTGGGAAAAAATTAGTAGCCGGCCGTAATGTCACCGACCGTATATTTCCGAAAATAAAATACGTAACCTTATTTTCACCGGCCGTAAAGGTTCTGAATACATATAGGTACATAGACCGTAAAAATCTGGAAACTTTCAAACCGTAAAAATCTGGAAAATCGCAAACCGTATAGTTCCAGACCGTAAAATTCCGGAATGTGCTTACGTCGCACAGCAAGTCGATTATCAAGCCGAAATGTCCCTACGTTACACAACAAGCCCAGCGAATAAATATGAAGATTTTAAAAACTTGTTCCCACTACTCTGTAAACAAATTAAAAAAAATAATAAATAGGTACCAAGTGAAGTTTTTTGTCTTCACATTGTATCCAGGCTTAGGCTTAGGCTTAGGCTTAGGACCTGCAGCAATGCTAGCATGTTTATAAACGACAGATGATAGACCGACAGAGGACAGACGACAGATGACAGGCTATAAAAGACAGACAAGGCGACAGGTACCTAACCAACCTAACCTAACCTACTTAACCTACTTAACCAATCTAACAGAAGAGAAGAAGAGAGAGATATGATGAAAGAAAGCTATGATAATGAATCCCACGAATCCGTGGGGCCCTGGGGCAGGGGTAAAATGTCCAAAGACTTTTCAACTATCGTTTTTTGGTGAGCCCGTTAGCATGCCCCTAAAGGCATGAGCCCCTCCACCACGACAAGGTGGGCTCATAGAGGGGACCTACCTACCTACCTAAACCTGCCTAACCTATTTATCCCGCACACGAATTCCGTTTTAAATACTACGTGTACTTATAAATTTAAGTTAAAACACTCATGTACCCTCACATTATTAAGATTACGTCCAGTACACGGCATCAGGCGACTTAAGCAACCACACAGGTTGTTAACTGCGAATTACCGATGCCCTCTCTACCATAACGCACGCGCACCTTTAGCGAACCAAATAACGCAAGGAAACAAGGTGTCAAAAAAAAAAAAAAAAAATGTACACATAATAGATAAAACAGATTTAGTAAGAAGAAAGAGAGAGAAAGGGGGTGAGGGGAGATATGGGAGAGAGGGGAGGGGTGGAGAGAGAGAGAGAAAGAGAGAGTGAGTGAAACCGATCAGCGAGACGACTTCTCCATTGCCGCATCGGTTTGAACACTGACGACGAAACGACGGTCTAACGGCTCCTATGAATTTTATTTTTTATTAATGAAAACAAAACGATTGTCATTGGTCGAAACTATGTTCATACCTGATTGGCTATTAGGATATTTATTCAAATAAGATTTTAAATTATTAAAATATTATATTATGCGTACCACTTGTCAATTAACATTAATATTACGATAATTATTAATTATAATAACAACAATAATTATTAAAAAGATCCAATATAACATTACCAATCAACCTCTTAACCTTTTGTGTGTTAATAACAATTATGTAATAAAATAGGTAACTTTCTCCGATTTTTTTTCAATCAAACCCTTGTAAAATGTTTAATTCTTTGTCCGTAAGAAATTTTATTGCACCAAAATATTCGCAGTGAAATTATCTTTTATAAGTAACGCCAATTTTCATATATGTACGTTGAAGTGCGTAATTTTAGGTAAAACTAACGAATTTAGTCGAAATTCTAACTTCAGACGGTTATAAAAAAAAAGTTGACAAACGATTTTCGAGATTTTTTCAGGTCAATTAGACACATATGTCAGTGAGGTCATATTAAATTTTCAAGTCTTAATATTAAAAATCAAAAATTTTATTATATTAAAACTAACAAAAAATGAGAAATTTCCGAAATTTTCAAAATGCTGTACTTAACTCAAAATTGATCAAATCATTTTGAAACTTTTATGAAATGTTCTTGTAGCTTTTTTTAGTGGTTGGTGAAAATTTCAAGTTCCTAGCTGCATTATTTTAGAAGTTATGTCAAAAAGTAATTTTCAATTTTACGGAAATTTCGGTAATTGCATATTTTGCCGTTTTTCGTCAATTTTTCGACAGTTATTCCCGGTTTTGGAAAAAGTATTGAGAAATTGGAAAAATAACCTCTTTAAAGTACCATCTTGGTGTGATTTCTGTTCTTTAGAGATACTGAACGAAACTTTCGGACAAGTATTTCTATACGAAAAAATGGTTAAAGAAAGAGAAAAAAAAAATAAACATCATTGTAAAATCATAAGCTTCTTCACTTCGTTCAAAATCTAAAAAACGAGAAATTTCCGAAATTTTCAAATTGCTGTACTTATCTCAAAATTTGTTTGATATTTTTGAAAATTTTGTGAGAGTGCGTATGATTATTTTTAATAGTTGGTGAAAGTTTCAACTTTTTAGCTCCATTATTTTGGAAGTTATGTAAAAAAAAAGGGGGTTACGAAAATTCAGGTTATGCAGTTTTTTTACCGTTTTTTGTCAATTTTTGGATAGTCTAGGCTTGCGCTTGAAAAAAATATTGACGAGTTTGGAAAAATGACCTCCTAAAAGTACCATTTTGACAACATTTCCGATCTACAGAGTTACTGATCAAAACTTTTGGATCAGTATCTCTACCCGAAATCGTGTTTTCCATACATACGAAAAAGAAAAAAAACACACACAGATTTGTAAAACTAATACATTCTTCACTTTCGCTCAGGATCTAAAATGTTAGTTGTGTTTACGTAAAAATATTAAAGATTTTTTATTTTATTATTTTTTTGATATTATGTAATAATTTACGTTCGTTCATCTGACTTGATAAATAATGTAATAAACTAGAATGTTTTTAGAGTAGATTTTAAACTCGAATTATAATTGATGACAGTTTTATTTATTTACTATAGGGTCCGATCGGGCCAAGAGGAGAAAGAGGCAGAGAAGGACCACCTGGACCACCGGGCATTCGAGGTGTGTTTTTTTTATTTCACAACAGTTTTCAAGAGAAACTAATTTTGACCCTGTATAATACAGTACACACACGTAATAAATCATTTGCTAATTACATAATAATTTTAAAATATTAGGCGTCGACGGATCACCTGGACCTATAGGTCCTCCAGGAAGTATTGGAAAACCAGGCCCACCAGGATTTCCAGGATCGGTATGAAATCATAAATTATGTTTTATTCACTACGTAAATTTTTATCAACGGATTAAACAACGTTTTTTTTTTTTTTTTTACGAAATTCCGTTATCAAATATATTTTAATAAATAATAATTATTAATTTTGTCTAAACTGAAATTTGTATTTATGATTAAAAATAATGAGTAATTATCATATATACAGGTTGGAGCGAAAGGTGATCAAGGATTACCAGGACCAAAGGTATGTTCACTCGTAAAACATAATTTATTTAACACGTGGTTCTCAACTTTTTATGGTTATGGGCTGTGGGATACTTTCATTATGAAATAAAAAATTTTACGGGTGCCAAGAGTAAGACCTCACCAAATTATTAAAAATTAATTTCATTATTATTTAATTGGTAAATAAAATCAAAACAACTTATAACATATTCTGTTAAAATTCATCCTATTTGGTTTTCTTTATTGATAAATCATTTCTTCAAAAAACGATTCTGAGCGGAGCTTCAATTTATTAAAGAAAATTTTATATTAAACATTATAAAGTTAATTATTGTTACAAATAGAATAATATTTTTTTTACTCGACTAATTTTATACTCCATTATCAACTGAAAAAAAAAGTTTTAAGGACGTTTTTGACAAATTTGGGGTAGTTTTTCTCAAATTTTGGAAAAACTATTGAAAATTTCGAAAAATTACCATTTTAAAGTACCATCAACAGTCTAGATTCTAGAATCTTGAGGCAAATTATGACCTAAAAAGTTGTTGGTCGATACTTTTGGACAAATATTTTTGTACAAAAAAGTGTTTGCAGAAAAAAAAAATATTAATTTAAAATATTTATACAAATTGGTCAAATCCAATAACATATTATAATATATATTATTCACTTTAAAATGTAAATTATAGGGTAGTTTTGGTTTGCAAGGACCAAGAGGCGAGTCTGGAAAATCTGGCGAACCAGGCGAACCAGGTATGTATATTATTATTTTTAACAAACATAACTAAATATATTAAATTACATAATTAGATTATTAAGTATTTAAGATATTGGTTATGGCTACTAATTATCTTTAAAATTATATATCGACTAATACAAAATACAAATTTAGGTGTTCCGGGAACACCAGGAAAAGATGGTATTCCAGGAGAAAAAGGCAGTACAGGTATAGAATTTTAGTACTAGATGTTATAAATCAGGTCTAAATAACAATTAAATATAGGTATATACATTTTACTGCCTAAATAATAATATACGAGTATTTAAAATAAACACTTTAATATTTAGTACAGTATTCAGTATTAAAACAGTAAATATTTAAATGAATTTAAATAAAAGTATTGAATCGTTTAAATGTAAATCTAATTATTAAAAATAAATTGTTTAGGAGCTAGTGGTCCTATGGGTCCACCTGGTTTCCCTGGACCTCGAGGACCTCCTGGTGAACCAGGCAGTATTGGACCACCGGGTGTGAAAGGAGCTGATGTAAGTGAAAACAATTTAGTATTATACAATTATATTGAAGTAAATTGATGGAAATAACTTTTATAACTACTGTAAACTGTAACGGTTTATTATACATTTATTTTTTAGGGCTTAAACGGAGAACGTGGTTACAAAGGAGACGCAGGAATGAAGGGTGAAATTGGTACGATGTGAAATCATCACATTGACATATTATTACATTCAATAACTATTTATAATTATTGTTTGATCTCAGAATTAACATAAATTATTTAAATACATTAATAATATAATTAGGTACACCTGGACCAAGAGGATTACCCGGTATGGATGGTCCGGAGGGTAAACGAGGCAGGAAAGGTATGTTTTATAAATATTTATAGAAGTAATAATAATGCAATCATTTTAATAATTAATGTGCTACATCAAATTGCACATATATATATATAGTCGGCACCTGTATACCGTATAAATATTCCTTATATGTATTATTATTATGTATCTCAAAAATATATAATTTTTTATAAAATACAATAACACCATTGATAATAGAATAGACCAATCTATGAATAATAATAATATGTTTAAATTAAAAAATACGTCTTTAATTTTGTTTTTAGGTTCTGAAGGACCTCGAGGACTCACGGGCATCCAAGGCGAACGAGGTCTTCCAGGTGTGTTGAAAATTTTTTTTAAATTATAAATTAATGATCTAATAAGTTATACATTTTTGATTAATTTGCCGAATTTCATTTTCAGGAGAACGCGGATTGCCAGGTCCAGATGGTATGCAGGGTTTAAAAGGTAATTTAAATATGGAATAAATTATTAATAAAATATGGTTTTAAATTCTTGTAAAGATTAAATACCATATTTTTCTAATTTAATAAAAATTATGTTTTGTAATAAATCATTTTTAGGATCACCCGGGGATCGAGGATCAGAAGGGCCTCCTGGTGCTAAAGGTATAATTTGATGATAATATAAACATCATGAATTTATTATTGACAACAATTGTAATTTTATGTAGGCGCTACTGGTGATACTGGAAGACCGGGTATACCAGGTATGTATTATTACAATGTAGTGGTGGCGGTCAAATGATTTTGTCATGGGAGGGAATGTAGTTGATTTCTAGTAAGTAATGATTGATGTAAAGAAGAATGTGGTTTACAATGTTATTTTTTTCTTTCTTCATCTATATTTGTATCAATTCTTTCTAATACATGTTTTTAGTTATATTCATTAGAAAAGTCGTTTTTCGAAATTTTTTTTAGTTTATCCAAACTTAAAAGCATAAAAAAAAAAATACTTGAAATTGAGTAAAAATACTATATCATGAAAATATATGGTCGAAGCGATTTAGTCGTAATGTCAAAACCAATAGTATCTATTAAAAAATTCAACCCAAAAATAGCTAGGAAATCAACATTAAAGGCTGGAATTTGAAATGAACTAATAAAAAAATTCCGATCATTAATAAAATTTCACTTAAAATTTATAAAATATTACATTCAAATTACGCTTTACATTACCTTCTACCAAAATATTCTTACTATGTACTTCTGTCTCTACAAATCAATTTTTTTTTTTTTTGGGATAAATAGAGTCGAGGAATTATTTTTTTCAGGCGTTTAAATTTATAATTATTTATTAAATTATTAATTTATATTAATTAAGAAAAATGTTTTGGGGATCTTCCCTCATCCCCTCCTATTTGATCACCACTGTTATAATGCATAATACACATATAGATAATATAAATCAATTCATTACACCAAAATGATATATATAGGTCTTCAAGGTTTGAGTGGATCGATAGGAAAGCCAGGACCTCCTGGACATTCTGGACCACCCGGTGAACGTGGTATACCCGGAGCAGATGGAAAGGTAAAGCTTTTAATATTAAAATGTTTTATGATAACTGTTCTGTATGCACGCTAAATAAAACTATGATTGTTAACTTTAATACTTTAATAATTATAAAACAATATATATATATATGAATTGACAAGCGTGGTTCCTTAACCGTCTTATATAAGTTATGACTAATGTACAAGTTATGATAATATATAAGTAATGACTAATCATAGGTTATGTTATGATGATAATAATATGATAATACATAACAATAACTGTATAATAATAAAATAAATATTCAATTAACATTATAAGTTTAAAATATTTTTGATAGATCGGTGAACCAGGATTACCAGGTTTGCAAGGTTTACCAGGTCCGATAGGCCCGCCTGGCGATAAAGGTTTAACTGTAAGTGGCTTTGAATTACCATCACTTTTATGAGCACTAAATTTAAAATACACGAATTTTATCATCGTTAAACAGGGAGAACCAGGAGCAATTGGTGAAATTGGTCCTCCAGGAGTGCCAGGTTTGTTACTTAAATACATAATACAATCATAATTATTACAAATAAATTAAATTTATAATTGTGATAATTTAGATTTTGCGGTAAAACAATTATTTAGCTATTGTTGATAAATTCTACTTGGTAGAGAACATATAGATTTGTAAATGATTGAAAATCCAATACTGCTATGTTGTTAAAATGCCTACTCTCAGCGCCGTTCAACTAGATTTTTATTCATATTGTTTTTTATTTTCTAGGACCCAGAGGTGATGCAGGAAAACAAGGTCCTCCTGGAAATTCTGGTTAGTATGATAGTAAAATACAGTTTATGTTTATTTATTTTTTGTTTAATATAAAATATGTGCAAAATTAATATTTATTTATAAATCAATCTGTACAAGTTAAGTTTCTCAGTAATTGTAGAACGGCTTTTGTTTCAGTTTTCACTAATATTGATAAAGTGTTTCACAAAAAAGGTTTTGCAATATAGTTTGTGGATATTTTTTTGCAAATTTCTCGAAATAGGAAAAAAAACAATCATTGAACTCATCGAAAGAACTTGTTTGTTTTCGCTAACACATGTTTAGAAGTCTCTTAATAACGTGTATATTCCATATTTAGATGAGACCTTTTAATATTAGTGTATTACTATTTTATTAGCATTTAACATTACTATGAATGATTGTTTCAGGTATACCCGGTAAACCCGGTTTGGATGGAGAACGAGGAGCAGTAGGCCCACCAGGACCCATCGGTTCTCAAGTTAGTACATACTTGATTTTTGAGTTTACGTACCGAATATTTTGTAAAGTCCATATTTAAATATGGTTCAGTTGTTTGAGCTCCTTATAATAATTAGGACAACCATCAGCTAGCATACGTACCAACATAGAAATTTTTCTTAATTTTACTGGGTTTTCTTTGAAAATCTCCTGTCCTCACTCCTCAGTCTTACTCATATCACTATATCCTTGTGCTTTTAAACTTAAATAATACTCTTTGGTTGATCGTTATTACTCTCGTAATCTTTCCTTCATTTACAATATCATTACCGATGTAATTGATTTTCCTTTTCTTCTTTCACTGGTTAATTTTAACGTTCTTTTATAAACATAAATATACAAGGTGTTTCAGTGCGATTTTATAAATGCAATAACTTTTGTACAATTAATAATTTATAACTTTTTCTTTTGGAAATTATTACTACAGCATTGCGATACAACAATAACATTTTTTTTCGGTCTAAATTTTTTAACCTGATTTTTAGAAAAATATTGGATGCAAACTTTAAAAAAATCGTAGAAAATGAACGGATTAACCTCTGTTGGAGATTTAAGCACTAATATTTTTCTAAAAATTGAAATTTAATTATTTCTAAGAATGCAGTTTAAATTTTAAAATTTGGGTCCTGTATAAAAAATAAAAAAAAATGCTTCATTGTTGTAGCGCAGTGATGTAGTAATTATTTTAAAAAATTATTAATAGAATAAAAGTTATTGCATTTTTGTGAAATCATACTGAGACGCGTTGTACAATTAAATATTTGATATTGACATTTTACATTTATTTTATTAAGGGTGTACCCGGAGTACCTGGAAACGCTGGCCAGCCCGGTAAAGACGGCGAACGAGGTAAATTGGTAAAATAATTGTTATTAAACTTCTATAGCTAATAAAACATTACAAATGCATAGGACAACAAGGAGCACCAGGAAAGGCTGGTGAACCAGGAGCTAGAGGTGAACGTGGATTTCCCGGTTAGTATGATAATAATTATAACTGTTCTAGAAAATGTTGGGTTGGTATATAGTAATATTTTACCTACCAATATATACTCTTTAACTGAACAAATCACATATAATTATATTTGACATCTTAGGAGAAAGAGGACCTATTGGTTATCCTGGACTGGTAGGAGCCAAAGGAGAAATCGGAGGAGCTGGTCCTGAAGGTCCAACTGTGAGTTTTTTTTTTTACATTTTATATTTGTTTTGGTTTGTTATTCCTCTTAAAAAGAAAGAAACAATAATGAGGATTCGATATCAGAGATGTTATACTTAAAAATAAATATAGGGATCGAATTTTTATGTGAAAGTATAATAATGGACACAATATATCGCTGATGAATACAAAAACACATGCTAGAATGCAGCACATATTAGAAAACTTAATGGATAATATTATTTATATTACTATATAGTTTATCTATAGTATTTTAAAGATAGCAAAATCCAACCGTAAATTTTTGGGACAATATTCAAGTATTTAATTCGAAATTTAATTATTCACGAAAATTATCAATTTTACTTGCTTTTATCATTAATTACCAAATGTCATGTTGAATCTAGTAATTTCACCATATTTATATAAATAATTAATACCTGTAATTGATCTTTTTGAAACTTTTAAACCAAAAATAATCCTATTTGAGTAATCTTAACTGAATTAGAAATGTATATTTAATATAAAACTTAAACATTCATCAATACGTCATTAAGATTTTTACACAAACAAAAGAAAGTGGACGGTGGACCTAAATTAAATTCGGTAAATACAGTAATAATATTGTAAGATATTCTGTTTCTGGCTGACCCTTTTTTTATTTATTTTAAATCACAAAACCAAAACGGGTTCGAGAGTTGTTATTGTAAGAGTAGTCATTGGTCAAATTATGTCCCAGGCTTATGGTTTGCTTAATATCCTTGAATCTTGATACAAATTATAAAAATAAAGTTAACTATCTGGTTTAAATTAATAGTATTAATTTTACTTGAACATTTTTAGGGAATCCAAGGAATCAAAGGCGATAAAGGAAATTCAGGATCGCCGGGACTAATGGTAAATTCAAAGTTATTTCTATTAATTTTTTATGAATTATACATATTAACTACATATTATTTTATTATTCGATATTTACATATATTTTAAATATAATTTATTTATTTAGGGTCTACCCGGGTTAAGAGGCGAACAAGGGCCTTCTGGCTTAAAAGGAGAACGAGGTAAATAAATACATATAAAATTTGTGACGTTGTCAACAAAATATTTTGGCGGGTTACAATTGTAATTCTGACTTTTACATAAACACCAACATTTTTTAATAATTCAACTGTCCGAAAATTGTTTATAAAATCCATATTTTCTTTTCCCATTGGAAAACTGATAATGCATATTTATTTTTATTATACTAAATTAAATATTAAACTATTGTTGGTATTATTTTCTTTTAGGTTCTACTGGCGCGCAAGGGCCTTCTGGATCATCAGGTAAATCATTATGTATTTATTAACTACCTACCATAATTTAAGTGTAAATATTATTTATGATAATGACCAATATTATCTGTGTAAACACGAATGCACACTAACCATAATAATACATATTTTAATATTTGAGTAAAAAATATATTTTTATGATGACTTAACTCTTAAAGCTAAGAAGAAATAATTAACAAAAAGGTCGGTCAGACTTTGCACCACAGATATACATCACTTTTTAGGTGGGATATCCTTGGTGGGTGAATTAAATTTTTAATATCATAAATAAATAAGATAAATAATTTCTTCAATAAAACGATTCTGAGCTTGGTAAAACGATTCTGGTTAAGTGATTATACAATAACCAAGTAACAAATTACTTCGTTACCATGGCTACTATGAATTATGATTATTATGATTCCGACGGTTTTCATGGTTACAACGGATGTCATGATTACTACGGTCTTCATGGTTACTATGGTTACAGGATAAGTAAGGTAGTGGTAGAAGAAACATATTTATTATTTTATAAACCGTTGCCAAGCAATTAAACAAAAAAAAAAGTATGTAGTACCGAATAATTTTATTTTTATAATCACTTTATTCATTATAATTTATACACGTTTTTTGTTTTCATATTAATAGTCTTAATTCTATAAAACAAACAAAAATATACATATTTTAAAAATCAACTCATATTAATAAATAAAGGTCCTGCTGGAGAACGAGGTCCTCAAGGATTTGTTGGTCCGATCGGTCCACCCGGTGAACCAGCTGAAAGAGGCGAACCAGGATCAACAGGACCTTCAGGAGAACCTGGTGCACCAGGTTGGTAAATTATTAAATTAGAAAATTAAATGAATATAATTTTAATCAAACATAAAAGATAATATAAAGAATATAAAATTATAAAAGTTTTTTTTTTATTTATCACACAATAATTTTTCAGGCGCACCAGGCGAGCGTGGACCACAAGGACCTCAAGGCATTCAAGGTTTCCCTGGGTTACCAGGATCAGTAGGTAAGATACTTAAATATGAGAATTATATTATTATTTTTATTTTGTATAGGTACGCTTAATGCATTGTATATGATATGTTACAGGTTTACCAGGTGCTAAAGGTGATAGAGGAGATGCAGGTTAGTATAATAAATATAAATTATAGAACTCTTTAAGTCGGTGAAAAAATATTTTTACTGGTTTCAGGCATGAAAGGGGATCAAGGAGTTCCTGGTCCAATCGGAAAAATGGGCGAACCTGGTCTTCCTGGTGCCACGGGTTTAATTGGCCCAAAAGGTAATTTTCTTATACTTTAGTACATAATTTTGATCATAACTATTTATTTTTATTAGGTAATTATATTTTTGGAGTTCTACTATTGAGTTAATATTACTTGTTTGTTAATAATTTTTAGTTTTTACTGAAGCTGTCCAAAAAAATTTTAAATAAGTATACTAACAAAAAACTTTTGAATAGGTTCCTATGTTAAGTATTAAATATAAATACCCGGTTAGATTGTATAGAAAACTGTAGATACAAAAAAAAAAAGGTTCAGAACAAAAGCAATTTTAACCAAAGTAAACCAAGAGATAAAAATAAAATATCCAATATAATTAAACGATTTTTATTGTGTGTAAATATGTACATAATATATTATCTTTAATAAGTAAATTAAAAATTATAGGCAGTCGTGGAGATCAGGGTATTAAAGGTGATATGGGATTAATGGGAATGCCAGGACGAACTGGAGAACGAGGACCACTGGTAAAATAAAACATTATTGTATTTCTATTATAAATTAATTATTGATTTGAAATAAAAATTATTATTATAGGGATATCCTGGGCCTGACGGACCTGCTGGACCACCAGGTACTATTTCAAGGTTATGGATTGTACTAAACGTTCAAATTGTAATTATAATTATTTTCACTAGGTTTGGTGGGACCTAAAGGATGGCAAGGTGAACCAGGAAAACCAGGTATTCCAGGAAATGTTGGAGCTCCTGGATTACGAGGTCCTGATGGTAAGTGATATCTGTTACGAAATAATGTTAAAATTAGTAAACAAATTACATTTGTTTGAAAAACCAAAGTAAATTATATTTACATATTACCTATTTTATACATTCGGCTATTTCAGGCCCAAAAGGCGAAACGGGTAATGATGGAGCACCAGGACCTGTCGGGCCAATAGGTCCTCAAGGAGCTCCAGGAGAAAGGTACTATTATCATACAATATCACTTATATCATTTTATTCTGAAAGTAAATTAAGTACATTTTTATCATCAAAAATTATTTTTAAGTCCTTAAACTCTGGAATATACCTAGAATTTTTACAATATTTTAGAGGACTGACAGGTGTCCCGGGTAGTCAAGGACCAATGGGAATGCGAGGAATTCAAGGACTACCAGTAAGCTAAACATATTATATATAATAATAGTTTTAAATAATTTTAATTTTAATTTATTGAAAAAAAATAGTAAACGGATATTTTCCCGCATTCTAAAATACTAGAGGACTTTTTTCCCGAATTATTTTTAAAGTTCAAATTTATTAAAAACAAGATAAAGTTGGATCTTTTGATAAAAATAAAAATTTCCCATACACGGTACTTATTATAGAATAAAATCGAACCGTGCTAGTTGCGCGCATAATGAAATTACGTAGCGTATAGTTAGATTAGATTAAGTACCTGCATATATCCTTAACCTCATTTATTACCCATTCGAGGTGGTTTTGTACAAGTTAAGGGATATTTTTGATTTGTGGAGCGAAATGGAATCGACCAAAAACTCGGTGAACTAACCTACGCTTATATATTATACGTTTTGCGAATTGTATCTATGGTTGGGAGGAAATCTATTCACGATAGGATATTAATTAACTAAAAATTTATCACAAATAACAAAAAAAAAAAAGGTGTGTATTTCGCTCCTCGGGTGGGATTCTCTTAGCAGGTGTGTTGAATTTTAAAGAAACGATAAATCATTTCTTTAATAAAACTATTCTAAGTGGAAATTCATTTAATATACAATAATCGTAATTTTCAATATGTTTAACATTTTTTTTTTAGTAACAGTATAAGCCATGTGCAATTTGTTATCAATGTTGATTAAATTTGTATAAAAAGTTAATTAAAAATAAATACTAATATCATAGTATCAACAAGCGGTAGAAATTCGACCAGAATAACGTAAATTAATTCATTTTTGTGTGATTCACTGATCTTACATAGTATACTGATATAACACTGTATAAATAACTTTGTAAGTAAATACATTTTATAAAATAATAATTACTAATTTTAATACGATTAAAGGGCGAAAAAGGATCACCAGGGAAACCAGGCTCAGACGGTCAACAGGTATACTGATTTAGTTATTTAAAATATGTTAGATAAATAAAAATAATATAATTATTTATTTACTAGGGAATCCAAGGTTTAGCTGGACCTCCTGGTGCTACAGGACCTCAAGGTTAGTAAGTTTATTAAACTACAGGTTGTATCCGAATTTTGTCTGAAAAAAACGATAATTGTTAAACTTTCACGCGCTGAGTTTTCTTGCGACTGGTTCAAGTTCCGTTCATATTTTTTTGAGATGGACTTGAGTTAAGTCCACGGGCGTAATTAGGATTTATTAGTAATGGGGGGGGCTACAGCCCTGACTCAAGAGTATTAAAAAAAAAAAAAAAGTAAAGTAATATTAAGACAAAAAGCCGGACATACTTCACACCATGGATATTCTTTGCTTCTTGGGTCAAATAACCTTGTTGGTGAGTAGAATTTTTCAGAAACGATTAATCATTTCTTCAATAAGACGATTCTGAACGAAAGAAGTTAATAATATAAAGAACAATAATAGTCGTCATTTTTAACAACCAAGAATATCTGACCCGAAGAGCGAAAAATATCCGTGGTGCAAAGTATGTCTGGCTTTCATGTCTATACTTTACTTTACTTTGTTTTGCTTTACTTTACTTTACTTTATCTATTTTTACCTTTTTTTTTATCGAATAAATAAAGGGGGAAAAAATTAAATGAGAAAAAAAGTCTTAAAAAAATGTGCAAAATTTTTTTTCATATTTTCATGCGTACGGGAAGGTACGATAGTACAATAATAAAGTCGTTATCTAACTACGTTTAATAGGTGAACGTGGTCAAGACGGAGCTACTGGTTTACCTGGACCTCCAGGAATTAGCGGAAGACCCGGAGACAAAGGTAACTAATATTGTATTTGTTGTATAGTTTTTTTTTTTTTTTTTTGTCTGGCGTGACACGATATGTTAATTTCGAGTTACGCCAAACTTTGCTTGAATTTGAATGACTGTTTAGTCGGGCATTCAAACAAAAAAAAATCATTTGTCTATTGCCCCTTATCACCGATTTGCCAAATGAAGGTATCTGCAATGCTACAAGCTTTGCTCGTAAAAAATATACAAACACATTAGAATCACGAATTTTTTAACTAAACAAATAGTTTCTTGTATTTTTTCAATAAACTTTAGGTCCACCCGGATCTCCTGGAAATTTGGGCAATCCAGGTCCTCCAGGAATGATCGTAAGTTTTATTTCTATAACGAAATGCGTGAGTTAACAGAAGTTATTTACTTTAGGGCCCACAAGGCTTACCTGGTCCTACTGGAAACGCTGGCGAACGAGGTTTGCGAGGTGAAACTGGTCCACAAGGTGTAGAAGGTCCTCCTGTAAGTTTCAATAGATTATTTTTAAAGTTATTCTATATTCGCATCAATATTTTTGAACACATGCACCGGACAAGTTTTAATAATATTACACTCTAATTTTAGGGTCTAAAAGGTAAACCAGGACCGCCTGGAATTCAAGGAGAAAAAGGAGATCGAGGTGAACCAGGACCCGAAGGAATGAAAGGTTAAACAACTTAATAAAATTAATAAATTTACATAATAGACACGCATTATATAAATATGTTTTATACAATACAAAACATGTATAGTTCTGATTACTTTATAAATTGTATTTAGGTCACAAAGGTTTAATGGGATTACAAGGACTACCAGGACCACCAGGACCTGATGGTCAAAAAGGTAAGATATCATATGGTTGATATCAATCAACAACGTACTTACATAAAACATAATATTATTCATTTTACTAGGTGAACGGGGTTATCCTGGACCTGTTGGTCCTCCTGGTGATGCGGGACCAAAAGGTAATAATAATAAATTACAATTTGTAATTATATAAATTTAAGCATAAATATAGTAATAGAATAATACTAATTAAAGTCGTGTTTTACAAAAATTAATTTTAAATTATTATTAGGAGCTCAAGGACAAGATGGAAATCCTGGACCGCCTGGTACAATAGGTGCACCAGGTCCTAGAGGTTAGTACAATATAATATGTTTTATATTCCGGAAAAACTTCATAATAATATAAGATCATAATTATTATGTTAGGATTTACTGGCGACCGTGGTACTGATGGAGCACCCGGAGAACCTGGTTTACCCGGTCCACCGGGACCACCGGGTGAAGCGTTAGCATATGACATGGCTGCGTTAACTGCTTTATTAACACAAGGACACAGCAAAGTAATATTTAAGTTTATTATTATTTTTTTTTTTTTGTAAAACTTACAACCGATTGGAATAGGGCCCAAATGATGCACCTCATCAGGATCAACAAGGAGAAATGACCGAAAAAGAAAGACGTCAGTTAATATTGAGTGCATACAAAAAATTGAAAACGTCATTTGAAAAGTTTAAAAAACCCAACGGTGAAAAGGATAATCCAGCCAAGACGTGTAAAGATCTATTCGCCGCTTACCCAGATCTCGAAAGTGGTAGGAGGACTTATATCTTTGGAATAATATGTTTTAATTGTAGTAATAATATTAAATATGGCTTATAGTTAATACGATAAATCGTTTTTAGGAGAATACTGGATTGATCCCAATGAAGGTGATGTCCGCGATTCGGTGTTAGTACGGTGTGATATGGTTACAAAGAGCACGTGTATTATACCTCAACCAGATCATATAGGACCAATAGAATTTGGAAACAGAAATTCTCAATCTGAAGTTTGGTTATCTGAAATTGAAAATACCGCTAAGGTTGTGAGAACTTTTTTGAAAATAGTAATATTTATCTAAAATGTACCTACCTGCTTCTCTAGATATCGTACAAAGCGGACAGCAATCAGATTGGCTTCCTACAACTATTATCAGTGTCAGCTACACAGAATTTGACTTATCATTGTAAAAAATCAATAGGTTATTTTGACACCGAGACAAAATCGTACAAAAAAGGACTGAAACTAGTAGGATTTAATGATGCGGATATTATTCCGAGAGGAAATCCAAAAATGAGATATACGGCTATCGATGACGAATGCAAGGTGAGTGAAAATAAAAATTTTACTTAAATTAATGTAATATCTAATTCAATGATTTGTTTACAGAATCGAAAAGATCAATGGGGAAAAACTACGATTTCATATACAACCGATCGCCCGGCTCGATTACCAATCGTAGATATTGTTCTACGAGATTTTAATGAAAACGGTCAAAGTTTTAGTATACATTTGAGTCCAGTATGTTTTGTATAATGAAATTAAATTTTCGACTGTATAAAGAGCCAAGCGTTTTTTTTTATTAAACCGTACAGTGAAATTGATTAAACGCAATATACATTTTATTATAAAATCATTATTATGTTGAATTTTATACTTGAAATTGTTTACTGTATAGAAAATTGAAAAAGCTTTTGAATAAAAACTTTTTACACAACGTGTACACTGTACACTTTTGAATCGGTTACTACATTGAGTAGTCAGAAAAAAAAAATAATCATAAACATATCTAAAATTAGAAATCAAAAAAAATACATAAAATCCTTATTTGTATCGGCGTTTTCCATTACCACACAGAATGCATAAACTAATACCAAACTAATACCGCAAACGAAAAAAGTACAATACCGTACAGATTTATTAAAAACAGTAGAAATTTAAATATATAACAATAAAATATCCGATAAAATTACCGTTGATTGTCGAATTCATCAAATTCATGAATTTTATCATAGTTTAAAATTCGGCCGGTATCTTCACTTTCCTTCAAAAACCAGATTTCATCCATTTTTCTCCAAATATAAAGGTCTTATAGATTGCTTTACGTTGTTTATAATAATATGCTCAATAGATTTTGATGTTTTTTTATTTTTTTATTTTAATTAATAATTTAGGTATAATTATATACATTTTAAAAGTAAATTAATATTAGTTCCATGACAATATTACATGTATCCATAAACAATACTACCTACATAGAAAGAGAAAAAAAGTGTGTACTTTGCATCTTGAGGTGTTTTTTGCACCTCGTGTGGATATTCTTGGCGGGAGTGTTGAGTTTTAAAGAAACGATAAATTATTTTAATTCAATAAAATGTTTCTGAGCGAAGTAAAGTTGATAAAATATTATCAACCTTCTCGAGTGTTCGTAAACTAGAAATATATCCTAATATTTGTCCTTTATTTTCTTAAATTTTTTTTCAATCAAACCCTTGTAAAACGTTTAATTATTTTTTTATAAGAAATTTTATTTCACCAAAATTTACCTAATGAAATTCTCCACCTATTTACCAAGTTCCATGAAGATCGATTGTACCAATTTTCTTTCATGTACGTTAAACTATGTAATTTTAGGTAAAATTAATAAATTTCGTCAAAAAACGAAACTTTTGGACCAGTGTTTTTATACGGAAATGTGTACACGTAAAAAATATAATAAAATAAACATCAATGTAAAAACACTAGCTCCTTCGCTTCACTCGGAATCTAAAAATGCATATAAATTATGCTATATCTACCATTCTGTCATATTATAAATATGTGGTGTTATTTTTCATATTATTTTTTCTCGGTGTTTATTTCCGAAGTAATTTTTTTCCATACCCTTAAAAAATGACTGAAATCATTATGGCTGAAACATTACACTAAAGGTACCAGGGACTAATCCAGGTCTTGAATTTGAAGAACTGTGATAAGACAAAAATAGATCAAATTGATTTATATTTTTACACGCCATAAGCACTTTTAGTTTGCATTTTAAAGAACTTGAGGCGGGATACCTCCCTCCTGGATCCATGCATGCAAGATATTAATACCTAATAATCGTATAGACTTTGAATTTCTTAACTTTTTCAGTTATTTCATTCCAAAAAACGGTTCAAAAATAAACATAAATTATTTTATTTATTGATAGATAGGTACATGTATACATCAGTACAGTAGAAAATTGTAACTACAAGTTACCTATATACGTGCCACAACACTAAAAATTGTTTTAGTTATTGAACTAATAAGAGGTCTCAAGCCGAGTATCCGAATGGTAAAATTTAACGAATTACATATTATTATCATCATTCATATGATTTTATTCATCGAGAGAAGGAAATAAAGCTTTTATCGCGTGATGCTTAGCCAAACGATAGCATTAGTTCCATTTGGGATTATATGTGCGAATGCACGCAACCGTCATAAAACTAGCTAGTAACTACTAATCACTGCAATCGTACTGGTGATTGCGATATTTATAAAACGAGTATAATATTCCAAAAAAAAATGTGTATACTACAGCTTTTACTGTCGCCACAAGTGGAATATAATACAAACATGATGTAATTATACAGAATCAGGTTCAAAACAGACATTCCGATGGATTACGTTGACGTTGGAACCGAAAAGTAATTAATTTAAACGCACATAATATTATTTTTATCAAAAAGTGTTTTATAATCCTTAATGGATCCAAATTTTGGCCTTAGCTGATATGTGTACATATTTTTTGTCTAAAATATGAAAAATAAAACTTAATTACCACATTTTTTAAATAAAAAAATATAAATAAGTAATTGTAAATGTTAATAAGAAAAATTCAGGTTTTTTTTTTTTTTGGCAATGATGCTTCTTGTATTTTAGAGACATTCTGGCATTTTATAGCCGTAGTTGACAAAGTAAGAACGTATTAATATAATATACGCAATTATTATAATACATTTCACGAATTGAAATATTAAATCATCGATCGATATAATACATTAAAAAAATATATATATATTTTGTATTTTTTGTTTATTCCACCGGATAATTTTATTTTTAATTCAATAAAACCACTATATTTTACAGTGTTTAAATACCTACTATGTGTTTAATAAAGTGACTCACAACTATCAGATACGCCCACAACATTTAAATAAATAAATAGGATGATGTACTTTGGCACCACAAATTATTGAATTCTCAAATAAATTTCCCCAGACTACTAATCTGAATTACTGCCCGTGCATAATTTACATTTTGCGTGAAAATATTTGCGAAATTACGGGAAAGAAACTGAATTAGGCATGCGTTCCTCATTAACTTGAAAAAAAAAAAATTAAGGTTCTAAATAAGGCGACCCCAAAACCGTATAGGCTCGGCCTGAAATTAGAGTCTACGCACGCCTATGGAAATATTTTTTTAGGAAGGATGGAAAATAATAATCAGCTTTTCGGTTACCGCGTTATATAGGGACGGTAGCCTAACCGCTACTCTTACAGCAGACGATTTTCAATTTTTCCCACCTACACCCGAACGACCGAACCAAACGAAAAATCCAAACACCCAAGAGATAATAAATGCATCAGCAGAAGAATTCACAAACCAATACAACAATCAAAAATCAAATGTCAATTACACAGACGAGGAAATATTAGATCAATTCAAGGCATTGGTTTCAGTAGGAAATCCGTACAAGAAATATGGCCCGTTGAAAAAAATTGGAGAGGGGTAAGCGTCGACGAAATCCACATATTAAAACAGACAAAAAAACCAATTTGCGATTAATCAAATTAATATTACAATTTTATAGAGGATCTAGTGTGGTTTATTTGTCTACTGACAAGTCAACCGGAGTAGAAGTGGCCATAAAACTAATAGATGTCACTGAGCACCCAGTGAAAGAGCTAATTGTTAGTGAATTAAGAGTAATACAAGACATCAAACACCCCAATATCGTCGACTTTTTAGACAGCTATTTATTGGAAAACACAGTCTGGGTATACGTTTTAAGTACTTTAATAAAATCTACAATAGATAATAAAAAAATAAACTATTTTTTCCATTTCTTCATAAACTTTTGTTTAGGTTGTAATGGAATACTTACCAGGAGGTTGCTTAACTAAAGTTGTTATGGAAACTTGTATGGATGAAGGTCAAATAGCTTGTGTATGTCGAGAAGTACTCCAAGGAATTACATTTTTACATTCCAAACACATTATACATAGAGATATTAAGTCTGATAACGTTTTACTTGGACTAGATGGTACTGTCAAGCTTGGTAAGAATTTTTAATACGTATATTCGAGATCGTATGTATCAATATTGGAATTTGGAATAAATTTCAGTAATTATTAAACTTTCATTATTATAGAAATACATTTTTTTTCTTCTTTAAAGCCGGACATACTTAGCAGTTCGCATCATAGATATTGTTCACTCCTCGGGAGTGAGACTTGGTGGGTATGTTAAATTTAAAAGAAACGATAAATCATTTCTTCAATACAACGATTCTGACCAAAACTCTTCAGTTTATTTGAAACAAATTTACTTAAAAATTGCTTTTATTATTTATAGACTAAGGACTATGTTTATGGAGTAATTCGTGTTAACGTATTTATTAATAAATAGTTACATACTATTCAGTGTAAATATTATAAAATTCACAAAGAAAATGAATTATTTTATTTATTTTACAATCGAGCCTTAATGATGCTCATATTTTCCTCATTGTAGTGATTTGTGTCGTCAACTTGAAAGCGTCCAAAGGAAATTCCTCAATTTTGCAAGTTACTCTTTGGAAATTCCTTGTCCCCCACATGATTATTCCCCTGTCTTAACTAAACTCAACCTATCCACATTAGCTTATTCTCAAAACACTTCCTTCCTCACTAAACTTCTTTCTTCAGATAGCTCCAACACTCCTCTCCCTAGTTAATTTTAGAGTGCCTTCACGTTTTACTTGCAACACTATTCCATATCAAGTCTCTCTCTGTTCAACTACTTACATGTCTAATGAGCCTATAAATCGTATGATGAGAATAGTTAATGAGCACCCCCCACTTCTTTAGTATATAAGCTAATTTTAGTTTATTGTTATCTAATAGATGTCTTCTTTGTTTAGTTATATTGAGTATATTGTTATATTATTATGTTATATGTACATTGTATCTTTACCTGGGCGCATGCCCTTTTATATAAATAAATAAATAAATATTTAAGTATATAACATATGTAATTTAGGTGCAAACGTCACATAATCACACTAATGTTTTACGAATTCACTCACTCTGTATATCACATGTACAGCTCTTGTCGTATTTTTGTAGTTTGGTTTTATGGCGGAGCATGCACGAAAATGTACACGTTTTTTAAATTATCTACTTCCTTCGTTCAGAATCGTTTTATTGAAGAATTGATTTATCGTTTCTTTAAAATTCAATACACCCGTCAAGAGTATCCTAACGGACGTGCGGAGAACACCCCGACGAGCGAAGTACACACTTTTTTTTTTTAAATATTAAAAGCATATCCCACGAGATATTTTCTCATATTTTTCACAACGAACACCCTTTAATCAATTATTTTAATCGACTACAATTTGTTTAGTACCTACGTAAAATATGTACATGAATGATTAATTTAGCTGACTTTGGATTTTGTGCTCAAATTTCACCCGAACGAAATCAACGTAATACAATGATTGGAACACCATATTGGATGGCCCCAGAAGTAATTGCACATAAGCAGTATGGTCCCAAAGTAGACATATGGTCATTAGGTATAATGGCTATTGAAATGATAGAAGGCGAACCACCATATTTGGATGAAACGCCGTCGAGTGTATAAAATAATTTTTTTTATTATAACTATTATATGTAACGGAATAAAAATAACAAAATAATATAATATGTTTATAGGCATGCTTTTTAGTGTCACTAATCGGAAAACCAAAGATCAGAAATTTACAAAAATTAACATTAATTTTTCGGGACTTTTTGGATCAGTGCCTCGAGGTAAATGTAGAACAACGTGCTTCAGCCTCTCAACTTTTAAATGTAAGTTATCGAAATTATATACAAAAAAAAATTGTATAGTACCTTTTAATAAAATAATTACTATTGCCAAAATATGTATGTTTCATAAATACTTGAATAATTACGTTAATTTATCATCAGATTTTTCAGATTAATCCATGTTTCCACTTCTATGCTGATATTTCAGCAAAGTTGCATTTTTATTCCTTAAGGAGTACTTTTATGTATATTCTTCTTCACACTGTCCGTGAACGTACTGTATACTTTACTCGAAAAAAATGATAGTAAATCATTACAAATTATTTTTTCAAATTTAAAATAATATTTTACAAAATTATCCTGCTGACGCCGAATGAGTTAATCTTAAAAATAGTCTATGTCTACCCTTAGTGCCATACATCAAACATTATCCGACAATGTCTTGTATGTTCTAAAACTTAAGAGCAAAATGAGACATATTGATGAACTTTGACTACCATCTTACCGGATTTAAAAAAAAAAACAATTTTTGCAACATTTTTAATGATTTTTGATCGTCGAGTTCCATGACCTTATCATTATGCTTAATAATTTGTAAATCATCAATATTAAAATATAATTACTTACACCCATACATTTTGAAAACTATAGCCAATGAAGTAAGGGTACATAGTTTTGACAGACTGTAGCCCAGGGCTATTATTCGATAAACGTATTCATTTTGTTTACTTTTATTTAAGTTTTAAAGAATCATAGTCAAAAATTAATTATTATTATTGACTCAATTTATTTAACGCTTCATCAACAAGATAGTTTTTTACGTGACAAAAAAAAAATTATAATAATAGAATTAAAATGTTCCTCCGCCCTCTAATTAATTACGACACTGATTATTTATAAATATAATAATTATTCAAAACATACAATATTTTATAAAATATGAACTGTTACCAATAATTTTGTGATTTTTTTTCAGCACCCATTTTTAAAGCAAGCAAAACCTTTAACGAGTTTAAAACCATTAATTAATGCTGTTCAAAGAGTTTCCTGTGGATACCAAGCATAATATTATTAATAAATCGATTTGGTGGTACAAAATCGTATTAATTACCTGACTATTATTTATAACTAGACTTGCGGATTTTGAAGCACTAAAAATCTATTGAAAGGCATTTAAAATAAAGCAATTAAGCTCTACAAATCTTCCAATACAAGCTCAAAAAAAAAAGCTTTAAATACCTACTTTTAAAATATGTAATATCATTACCTGAGTTATAGAGATGTGGACCCATCAAATCAAACATAACAAGATAATCGATTGACTATGTCCTTGAAACACATTATATTGTATAAAAATAAATATAACACTTTCAAATACATTTATTTAGAACAAATTAAAAAAAAAAAATTAAACAAAATGTTATTTTAAAGCAAAAAGCATTATAAAGTAAAAAAAGCAAAATAAAATTACTGTGAACTTTATTCTAAGTAATACAGTCAAAGCTGATATAGCTTCAATTTGGACCAATAGAAAAAAAGAAAGTGCCATCAAAATCCGTACTCTATTTTTAACCCTGTAGACTGTAGCATCAATATTGTTATTCATTATATATTTTATACTATATTCAATACATTATTTATCTGTATAATATTTTAAGTTAATGTTTTGTTAATCTATTTAGGTAGCTGGTAGATAGGTACGAAATACATATGTATTCGGTATTTATTATTTGTTACCTAATTGATGACAAAATTAAAGATTCATATCCTATAATAATGTGTCCCAAAAATGTCAAAAACACATTTTATTAAAAATATAATTTTTTAAAGTATTCATTATTTATTGATTGTGTCTTATTTATTTGTAAATCGTATTATTAAATTTAATTAGTTTTCATTTTATTTTTTATTCTAATCTAATCAAAGCTTTATTATAATATATTTAATAATACTGTAACATATTGTTTTAAATAATATTCAATGTATTAATAATTTTTATTTTACTAAATTCAGATTTTTGTATACCGACCTATCGAATATCTACAATACTAATTACTTATCTAGTACCCACACAAATGTATACAAATAAACGAATGGATAATATTTTATGTTAATTACAAAATATTAATATGTACATTTGATTATAAAGCCATATTATTACTGATAGCCTTGATAACAATAATTAGGTACTAATTAGATACAAAATAATACAACAATCACAGATGCTAGCCTATATAATGCTTAAAAATTTTGTATTTGAAATTTACAACAGAGGATTGTAAGAAATAAAATAAAAATGTGGGGGAACTAACATGTTTATTTATTTGATTTAGAATCCCCCCCCATCACCATTGGAGAAATTTATGAAAAATCCTGGGGGAGGGGCTAAGCCCTCCATTTCAGCTTTGCAATAGAGCTATAATATTACAATTAAATCATGACTCTGAGTAGCGCAAAGAAGCTAGTGGTTTTACAATTCTGTTTTTTTTTTTTTTTTTTTATCGCTTTCCGTCTAAAAATTGACTGGATCAGTAGGTACGTTTAACAAAGGTTTCTGTTAGAGCATTTTATTTGCGTTGTAATTTTGAATATTCTGATTGGTTATTTTTTGAAATTCTCAATAGTTTACCAAGCATATGAAACATCTACCTCTGAGAAAGCGACAAAATATGCTGGAAACTATATATTCATTAAATCTATTTTAGTAATATTTAAGTCATAACTCCAAATTGTTTTATTGATGAAATGATTTATCGTTTTTTAAAAATTCAATACACCCGTGAAAAATATCCTACCCGACGAACGAAGAACACTTTTTAATTTTTTTATTTTTATAACCATTAAGCATTTTGACGGAAGTTATTAGAATTACATAAAATTACACAATTAAATTTACATAAAAAGTAATTGATTAGACCGATTTTCATGACACAATATTTTATTAATACTTAAATTTGAATAGTTCAAAAACTTCACATTCAAATTTGATTTCACCACATCAAAATTCACAGAAAAATGACCTAAATAAAATATTGCACTTAAATAGAAGGTTGCCTTTAAAAAAAAGTTTGTATCACAACTAGACATTTAAGATGACATAAAAAAAGTTATGAGAAACAGTTTTTAATAATTACTTGAATATTCAAAAAAAAAATAATAATAATAATCCAATTTTTTTCATTTATAAGACCAAACAGGAAGAGAGCATTCTTAATAAATCACCCTGTATATAAACTGGAAAATACAAAACAAATATATGTATTCATTTAATTTTAAGTTTTTGGTGACCTGATTTATTTTCCTCATGTTGAATCACAAAATCACTGGATTACTGATTCAGAATAACATAATTCATCAAACACATTCAGACACTATTTTATACATAATAAAGTAAAATAAAACAACACAACATAATATATCAGTTAAATGGCTTTCAAATTTATAATGAAGTCAATTATTTATGATATCAATAGTTATATTTTGCTTAGTAAAAAAAAAAAAATAATAATTTATTATTTGGCCAGATATTTTTTAAGTAGCACAACAAACCAGTATACATGATAATTTTTTAATTATATTATTTATAAGTTAAATTATTGTATAATAATAAAAAATATTGTAAAAATAAAGTATGAAACTAAAATTATAGGGCAGTTAACAGTAATTAAAATTTGGTCTTTGAAATAATAGAAGCTTAAAATAATGTATAATTTTATTAATGATAGGAAAACAATAGAAGCTTAAAATATTGTATAAGCTTATTAACAGTAGGAAAACATAATTTATTAAAAATAACTTAACTAAACTATAGTGAAACTTTGAAGACGTCCATATGAAAACTAAATTCTAAGGGAGTTAACTAAAATATTATAAATAACTTGACTTAATAAATAAATTACTGTTAAATAACTGCTGATTTTTTAGGATACCTTATATTATATATTACACATTAAATTCATATGTATAAATATACCTTAAAAAATGTCTTTTTTAAATAAAACACATATTTGTAATATATTAAAACTAATTTATTATGATAAATTAATTAGTATTTGTGAAAAAAAAATTAATTTTAAGTAGGTAATATTTTGTTCATATGGTATATAAAACATAGGAAGATATTACACGATTATATAAATATAATTTTGTTCTATATAAATAAAATATATGGTGGGAAAAAAAATCGAGCAAACAAAGGCAGATTGTATAAAAATATATATGATGCATGATAAGGTAATGAGCAAAAATAATTATAAATATATAAATATGGAAATTAAATTAAACTATATATAATTTCAAATCTATTCTGTTCCAGATTTTGTCTCTTTAATGATCTAATTCTTCTATTTTATTCAACAAAAAATATAAAATGCTTCAATAAAAATAAATTATTTTTATTTTTGTCATAAATAGTATATTTGATCCTAAATTCAAAATTATGAAATATTTAAAACAAAAAGGTATCATATATTATGTGCAACCTTGATTAAACATAAGAAACAGTAGTAACAATTTTGGTAAAAAAAAAAAAAAATGCATACAATAAGGAATGAGAAAAATATATATGTATATAATATGTGTCAAATGATAATCTGCCTTTGTTTGTGACCAGAGCACCTCTCATAGGGTGTTTATATAACTATTAAACTTTCATACATTACGTTCAATCACTTTGGTTACAATCGGGTATGTACAAAAAAACTAAAAATACATTTATAAATTTAATAGTTTCTAACCATGATGATAAGAATACCGAACAATTTCACAATTTCGGATGATGTTATCAACTTTGGTTTAGGGCTGTCAAACTTGACAACTAAAAATAAAAATGTTAATTAGTCAAATAATACATCAGTATAGTTTATCAAATATCAGCGGACTGAATTTAACTTTAAAATGCTAAATTAAATTATTTATTTTGATTTCAAAACAAAATTAGTTTATTGTTACACTATAATAATAAATAGGGTATAAAAGTATTAACTCTAGGGCCAAATCTTTATGAAAATGAAAATAATATATTAGTTATTTGTATTAAACTTCAGATACAAATGTTTCTCAAAATAAAATCATTAAATTTTTATTTTCATGCTATTGGATACTTTCAGATTTTATAAACATAAATATATTTTCATATTAGTTAATTTTAATTGACGCCTTATGATTTGAGTTTGATATGATGGAAGTATAAGACGTAATATGTATATTTGCTTTTTTTGGATTAAAAACTATTTTAAATCATTATAATATATGTATAGTTCTAAATTAATAAAACAAAAATATTAACAGAATTATAGCATAAGCATAGAAGCAACAGAATTTTAAGTATAAACCATAAGTTTAAATAAAAATAACAAAACTATTTCCAAGATACTTTTAGAAGTTAAAGAAATGTTTTAAAACCATTTCAAATCGATAAAGAAAATAACAGAGAGTAAGAAAATGTATGTTAACATGATGTAATAAACATAGCTGTTAAGAGGAATTACATCTTCTGTATGTAATAAAAAAAAAAAAAAAAAATGAGAATAGTGCATATTGCTATTGATGGATGGTATTTTAACTTAAATAATTGATTCATTTTACATAGTGTCAAGTAAAGCTTTTTGTGAATTATTCAAACAAATAATTTAGAGTAATAATTCAAACCTAAATTAAACAATTTATTGGTTATCAAGCATTTCAACCCAAATTTTTATTAATTTAATAATTTAACCAATAACTTACTATCACACTTTATGCTGTGGTTGATGCCTCATTGGGAATGCATTTCGACGATCTGTATGACTGTGAGCAGGAGGTGCAGAAGCTATAAAATAAAATAATAAAATACAGGTAAACTAAATTGGTGTCACAACAATTGAGTGAAGATAATAAGCGCTGCGATAACTAAGCGCTGAGACGCTGATGACAGAATCAGAAATGAATTTATTCGTACCATCTGCGAACACCTATATAATCAACCAGATAATCTTTATATTTGATAATGTTATTATTTATTTATTGCATCGATCATACATTCATACCGTATCAACACAATCTTATTAAAACATTTTATTAGAATAAAATTCCGATGACAATAACACAGCAATAGTTCTTAACAATGGATAACTATTTGTTGATGTTATATTTTCATCTGTTTTATATAACAAAACTGAACACTATTCTTTTTTCATTCTTTTTGTATTCAATTAGTTGAATTAAAAATGTTAATATTTCTAAACATTTTTTAAATATATTTAGATGTTATCAGTTTTTTTTTTATTATAAATTGCCCTCAACTGTCTCAGCACATAATTGTCGTGCACTCAATAGTCTTAGCTTAATTGTCTATGCTCAATTGTCGTGAAACCAACTAAATTATGATTCTAGTTCAGTACTACCTCTTGGTGCATAATAATGACCTCTACCCTCACCATATCCATGAGCTGGAACTCTACTTGATCGGGCTTGTGACACATAGGCTTGAGGATGATGCCGCTATATGAAAAAATACATTACATTGTAATAGCATATACTATATAAAGCCAATATTATCAAACTACCATTCTACGTAAAGTTGTAATGGGTCTCCTTAGTGTTTCACTAAACCTCCGTGCAGGAGGTTTTTTCGGATTTGAAGACGGTGTATGTACAGCACAACATTTTATGAATACTCCCATTATAATTACAAATGTTACACCCAGTAGCATACAAGCCCACCAATTTTCCTAAAAATATAAATTTGAAAAATAAATATTATATTATACCACTGTTAATTATCTTGATTACTTGTGTATGTTAAATCAAAATAAATCATTAAAATACAAAACTACAAAATGTTTACTTTTATTCACATAAAATTAAATGTGATATGGAATCAAATTTTTTTTTACTTCATTTTATTTTTGCAAACAAACTTACTAATGCCCATTGTTGGAGAGTTTGAAGTGTTTGTTTATTGAGGAGCATATTTTTTAACCTAGCCAATGGCCCCTCTGCATCAACTGCTCTACATTTGTAAAATACATCACAGTAACCCTAAAAATGATTTATTAGACATTCTCTTTAATTTTAAGTAATTGATATTAAATGATTATATACCTGAAAATTATCACAAGGTGATCCTGGCCTTAAACTAATACCACCAGGAGGCAAATGAACTGCAGCGGCAAATTCACTAGTTGACCGACAGGTTTGTGAATCAGTACCATTCATACAAGCTAACTCACACAGCTTACGTTTATCAATGTTGGGAATAATTTGTGATGTTAAAAAACATTCATTTAGTCCCCATTCCAAACAAATAGATCCAGTGCAATCACCATTAATGCATAGCTTAACAAAATATTAAAATATATTTTAATATTTAATATTTAATTCAAATTATACCATCAAAATAATTTTCTAACCTGTGTTCCTTCATTGCAACGAGTTTTATTAGGTTTAGGAGGTGGTACTGGACATTCTGGAGTCGTACCATCACAAAAAGAACTATAACTACAATCACCTTCACCACGACACATTACTGAGCGACTAGAAGGAATAAAACGACAGGTATCTGCATAACAGCATGGCCCTTGCGAAGGACTGAAAAATATAGCATGATAAAAATTAAATCATGATTAATACTTGTAATTAATATACCTGCATTCAGTCTGTGCTCGACGTGCACAACCTTTAGCTGAACTGTTACGATATCTATCTCTATCAGTAACTTGTCTAGGATAGCAACATTTGTCATCACATTCTACATCATCATATCCACAATCACATTCTTCACCGTCTTCAACAATTTTGTTGCCACAAAATGCTCCTTCGCTAGCTGTTATATTAATAATTTTAATAAACATTAAATAAAAAAACTATTATTTTATTAAATATGAACCTTTAAAGCAGTTTCTCTTTTTATTGTCTTGTATAGCGTCTAGTACACTACTGATATTAGCTATACTACATGAAGAAAATTTACTGTTGTTTGGACGGTCACCACTTGTGGCAGATGCAAACATAATATAATTACCACTCAAACCACCTGGCCGACATTCAGAAGGATAATCATGCTGTAATTAAAATGTAAATAATTAATAACTATATGAAATAAATTTGAATACTTTATTTTAAAGCAATCAACAAACCGGAGATCCAAAATTATGCCCGATTTCATGTGCTAGTGTTAATTGTGAAACTTTTGGCGGTACTCTACTGTTGTAGTTAACAAATGTAATGATACCTGTATTTAAACTACGTTTAGTTGATTGATACAAGCCACCAATAGTTTCTGTATATGTTTTATACTTTTCACAAATTCCACCAGATGCACCTATTCAATAAATTTAATAAATAACCATATAATCAACATTTAATTTATTTAAAAAAGTGAAAAAAATTACCTGATGCACTAGCAACCCATGCTAATCCTAAAGTTCCACCAGTAAAATCTCTATAGGTGAACACATATGCTAAGCAAAAATCTTCATGATTCCCTAAGGAATGTAAATTTAAAAAGTTACTAACATCAATATTTTCCATACAAAATGGATTTGGTTCTCCAGTCCATTTGTGGTCACATGGCTCATCATCATCAATCTAATTCAAATAAGTTATTAGTAGTGATTGACATTATATAATAGTATTCCATAAATTAAACTAAATAAACCATATATTTTACACGACATCATAGTAGTTTTGTTGTAAGTAAACAATATACTCAGTATAATTAGTTACATAAGATCGCTTATACTGTAATTTAAGTATACTTATATGTTTATAAGGAAAGCAAAATTGCTGAGATGAAACATTACAATCTCAGATGTGGTGTTTTTCATATTATACCGGGATTAAAATTATGAATATAATGTTAAGAGTAGTCGAGTGACGCGACTCATTAGTACTGTTATGTTAGAGCGTTGTATTATAAATATTATTATTAGTATTAAAATTTATGTATTATTTAACTTAAACGTGTCTGGATTACTTTATTAATCTATTCCATTCAACAAATTTTGTAATGTGCACAGTTTTCACTCAATGATAATTCATTTTCAAAATAATTTAAATACCATAAAATAGAACAAAATCTAAAACTAAAACCCTAATAATTATATAGTGCTTTTTTAACAATACTAACATCTTTTTTTAAAATTAAAATTTACATATTCATCACTAAGCCAATAATTCAGAAAAATATCATATGAACATTTGGTTTTAAACAGTAGTTTATTTTAAAAGCACCATTGAACTTAATAAACAGTGAAAATAAAAGATAATTTATTTATTAAACTTGTGATATTATAGGTGTTTCATAAATATTAGAATTTATGTTATCGAGGATTAAAAGTAAGATAAGTATACATAGAAAATTACCCTATGTATTTGAACTTTATTTCATAATAATGAAATAAGAATTTTTAAAATAATTTGAAATAAAAATACTTGTTTGAAATTTATTCAAAATACAAATACTAATTAACATTATTTACCTTAATTCGTTGAACTTCAAATTTAATATTCCTATGTTCAATGCGCCCATCAAATTTGGTATCTCTGTAGATATAATTAACTGCTGTTACATGATGAGCTATTAATGATAGTATCTCCTCTCTTGTCTTTGTTTTATCATAACCAACCTAATAATTTAAACTTATTAGTGAAAATTATATTTTATATAAATGTGTATATATTTAATATATATAATGACTTTTTTTTCTAATTACATACTACTTAGTTAACCAAATATGGGCCTAAGATACTATTATTCTAAATAATTAAATTTGAATAATTTCAAAACTACTCATTCAAATATTTATTTCAATATATCAAAAATTCACAGAAAAATAAATGGCCTGAATAAAATTATGTTAAAAAAGAGTTTCTATTTGAAAAAGGTTTGTATTGACACAGAATACACATAAAATGAGATGAAAAAAAAAGTTATGGAAAACAGTTTTTAATGTAACTATTGTAAAAGCTAAATTTTTTATTTTTATGACTAAAAAAGGGGTTGCATGATTAAAAAAAAAATATCCTGGTAGACTTTTTGACAAGTATTGCTACACAAAATAACATCTCTCAACAGAAAAAAAAAAATAATAATAAATGAACATCACTGTCAAAACACTAGCTTCTCCACTTCACTCAAAATGTAAAAATCACTCTGTATATTAAGTATAAACAATATTTTATAGAAAACAAATACTTGTTCTTTTATATGTCTCCATAATAAAGGATCTGTCTGGATGAACAGAGAACAAGTATTTCGTTCTTCTTTTGGTTTAGTAGCACGTTTTGTTCTAACAGGTCCTTGATGGTACTTATCAGCTGCCTGTCTAGTATATTTATAAGCAGGCCTTTCTTCGTCTTGCTGTACAATATTCCATGGACTTCCTGAATATTGGACAGTTTCCATAATTTGTTTTGTAGATCCAGTAACTCCACATCCACTAAAATGACCTGAAATTTTTCATTATCAACATGTTTTACTTTTATTAAAATTTAGCAAAAATTAATTTATAATACTGACTAGAAGAGTTATGATATGGATTATCCACATCTTTTTCATTATAAATAATAGAATGATAATCCTCATTGTCCTTAAGGTGACCATGAGGATAAGTATATTTTCTAGATTTTTCTACAAAAAAATTTCCTTTTTTTGGTGATATGATTTTTCCTTCAAATATTCCATCAATTATAGAACCAAACACAGCACTTTCAGCTTCATCTATAGGACAAAATTTCACAAACGGTAGAACAAATCATTAAATAATCATATAGATAACCATTAAATATAAACTAATCTAAATTATAAATATTATGAACACTATTTACCTAATATTTATGAATAATAAAACTATTTAAACGAATCAATATTATGAACTAATTAAAAATAATGAAAAGTATAGACATTATGATGAAAAAAAAATTATATATTTAGAATTATTATTAACTTTTTTTTTTTGTCAAATAAAACTATTTTTTACACAATTTATGTTGATAAAATCATTTTGTTTAAAGTTATTATAAACCCTATACATTTTGTTACATTGTTATATCACAGAATTTATTCTGTGGTTGTATGGTTACAAAGTGATAACTAATAATAATATATGTGATTGTTTATATAATTAACTGTAAATAATATTCATCTTCAAAAACAATTGTCATAATTTTTTAATAATAGACTGCATTGACCCATACTTAAATATTATCAGAATAAGCATTCAACATTTATAATAATACTCACTAAATTATTAATATTAAATATTAATACTTTAAATCTAAATAGTGAAAAAAATTTAACAAAAAATAAAATACAATGTTTTTGTCTCACAACTTTATAAAATAACGATTAGTTCTAACATTAAAAACTATATCAATTGAACCAAATTAAAATAAAATTTTTGTATAGTGGGTATAAGATAAAGAAAAAGTATGACAAACCCTTTACCCCTTGAACTTTTAAAATTACATTTTAACATTGTTTTGGGCATTTTAAACACATTTTTAAACTTAATAAACTTCTATGAACAATTAAATAAATAAATATAATAAACTTACATAAATAATTTATTATTAACTCATTATCATTATTTATGTAAAGGTATTATTATTATTGAACTTTAATTTATAATGAATTAAAAAATAAAAAATATTTTAACCTGACTAGGTATATATTTTATAGAATAATTAGGTATAATATATAGGATTTAGTGATATATTTTAGATTTTTCTTTATCAAGTTGGATTATAAATAAAATATTCGTAGTTATAATATATAATAGGTAACAAAAATAAGCAGACATAATATCATATAGGTATCATCCTATAAAATGAAAGTTCATCAATTTAATGATACCGGTTAGAAAATTAAATTCTAATAGATGAAATAAGATATAGGAGAATCTGATAAGATGTTTAATGAAGAATAAGGGTTAACTACGGGAAAAGTCAATAGGGTCTGGCTAGAGATTCTAAAATTAGTTGAAGAAAATAAGGAAAGCGAGTCAATTTTATCAAATAAGAGTTAAAAACATTTTTCAATAATATATAAATTAGTTACTTTTTTAGTATATCAAATCTTAGAAATTAAAAAAGAAAAAGTTAAAATAGGTAGGTAACTTTAAAAAATGTTGAGGTTCATTATTATTTAAAATATGTGATCACATGAGACTATTTAAAAAGACAAAAAAATTACCAATGATATGTCCATGATAAATATGTGAAGTGTCAATGTCATTAGGATGTATGTGATTGCCATAACCATCTAAAACATCCATAGTATTTGAAAATGTTTCTAAATCTCGCCGAAGCCTTAGTCGAAAATTATGGCCGTGCGCCTTAAATGCCACATGCACATTACTGTCACTATTAGTCACTGACCGTTTGGCTCTATTATGATTATAGGCCAATTGTTCATGGTCATATATAACAGGTTCAAAATGTGACACATAGTGGTTAAGACGTTTACCTAAAAATTTTTAATGAATTTAATTAAATTGGATGAGTAAAATAAATTCATATAATTTACCATGAATGTTGCTGATGATTATCAGGAGCACAGCGGCTGTTGAGCTGAATAGGCTGAATGTATACATACTACTATAAATATAAAATATTTGATCACAGGCATAAAATTTGGCTTTTTTATTACATCTAATAAATAGTTAAAACTTTGGTTATATAATATCGAATTTATTGGACCTTATTGTCAATGAAATATGATCAAGAAAATGACAATTTCCGGATTTCCATTTTTACAGGCCTTCAGAAGGAATTTTCTTTTGTTTTATTGTTATTCTATTTTTCATGATAAAAACACCAAAAGTTGATAACAGTTACAATGCAGCCATCACAATAACACTATAGTCCCAATATGAATCCACATCATTACTTCTACAAGATTTAATAGGCTTTTGAATACAATTAAACTTTGCTCACATTTAATTTACACTAATCGTTTAATTATTTTACATATTTATAATTTCAGCCTATAATTTATAATAAAGTGTATACTAACGTATTTGTATCAACATGGCTATATCAGCTCAGTAGGCCATATCGTCCGATTACTATCTATTGGCCACATTGGTTATAGTTGGGCTGATGCAACATTTTTCCACACACACCATACCTATTAGTGGCCACATTTTTGTCCTTAAAGTCCAATCTTAGGATAATTCTGAAGAATTTTGTTGTTCGTTTACAAATTTTTGTTCAGTTTATTAAATTATTTACTAACCATTTAGAAAATGACAGAAGAAGAAGCTGTGAGTATGCCAGTGTACATAATATTATTCACATTTATTTATTTTTAAATTTTTGATTCTCTATGGTAAACATTAGTCAATAATTTAGTCCTTTGCCCAAAATCTAAACTATCAGTATAAAAGATGCTACCTACCTATGTGAAAATAATTTTACTTTACTTTTACTTTACTTTTATTTTACTTTTACTACAAATAGATTTGTACTTTAAACACATCTATTTTATTTTTACTGTTCTTGTATTTTCCACTATTGCAACTAAATTTTATAATGTATTAATTATAGGTATTTATTATTAATGATAACCAAAAAAAAGAATCCTTTATATTTAGAAGAAATAATAACAGTATTTTAATTAACTTTTTGGTAAATAGATTTGTGATAAATTAAAATATGAACAATTCCCATGTTTGTTTGGAGCTTACAATGTATAACTAATTAATTTTTAATAAAGTTGACCAAATTCATAGTTATTCCTGTATAAAGTCATAATATTATATTCCTTTGGGCATCTAGTGTTTTATAAATTAAAATTATGTTTTCAGGTTCCAAATATTAGTTAATTAATGTCTAACTAAAAAACTAGATATCTACTCGCCAAACATTTTTTGGGGATCATTCAAATATGTTATTTCAAAAATATAGGGAATTATTTGATGCTACTGTTTCATGGCTTACATGGATAAATTAGATGAGCATTGTGAGCCCAAATTTTATCATCGTGATATATTTTAGATTCTGAATGAAGTGAAGAAGCTAGTGTTTTTACAATAATGGTTATTTTTTTCTCTTTTTTTTTTTTTTTTTTTTTATCTGTAAACACTTTTGTATAGATATACTTGTCCAAAAGTTTCAATCCATAACTTTTTGAAACCAGATTTGCCTCTTAATTGGTATTCTATAGAGGTCATTTTTTAAATTTCTCAATTCTTCAATTTTTTTTTTTTTTTGAAAAAAACTACTCAAAATTTGACAAAAAAGACTTGGAAACCATAATTTTTTAATCCGAACTTTATGAAAATTTAAACATAGACATTAATATAAGAAAGATTTTGACACAAAAAAATTTGGACATTTTTCTTACATTTTTTTTCTCATTAATTTGGTGCAAAGTATATCCGGCTTTCTTGTCTATACTTTACTTTGCTTTGCTTTACTTTTTATATATAATGTTAAAATATAGATACTTAGAAGTCCCATAGATAATTATGGTAAAAATAGAATTGGTATGTAAAACATTTTATCTGTATTAAATACCTAAGCATATTTGTATTATAACAATTTGTGTATCTTGTAACTTGTGTATAATAACTATGTATTTATACATAAAATAATTATTATACTTACTGCAAATATTCTAAATAAAATATATGAGAAAATGTTATACTATTTTAAATAAAACAATAGTTTGGTATAGGAATAAAATTAACAAATTGGAAATTACATTGAATTATAGTGTTTTTGGCAAAGAAAATTAAAAGGTTATTAAGTAATGTTTTACTGATCTCACTTAAAATTATCTGAGCTTATCATCATAAAATTAACATACTTGTTTATTCTTTTTAGTTATTTGATCCTTCTATTAAGAAAAAAAAAAAGAAGAAGAAGTTTGATTTGGACAGTGCCTTAGCTGCTGAAAGTGGTGCTGATGGTGTAAATGAACAAACATTAGATAAAGAAAACCAAGACCCAGTTCCAGACCTCGACGAATTTGATGGTACATAAATTTAACCTCTTTTTTTCCATTTAGTTATTAAATTTCTAGTGTTCTATCACTATTTTTCTTAACTTAATTGTTTTAAAATTAATATTGTTAATAGATAGTCAGTCTATTTATAAAATAACTTAATAAAACCTCATCCCATATTATCAAATATTAGACATATAATATTAACATTAAAGTTAAAATAGATATTTGTTTATTGCGCTGTTTGAATATGCTAAAAAATATACTTTAATTTTATACATTTTGGTAAACTTTAAATATTTTCAGTTAATAAATAAATATAATAAGCTCAACATTGGTTATTACTACATATTTTTAAAAAATATTTTGTTTGTCCAAATGTAGATGGAAACCTGGATCTTGATAATTTCGGCAAGAAGAAAAAGAAGAAAAAAAAGGTCACAATAAATTTGGATGAATTAGAAAGTGCATTGCCTGATACATCTTCTACAATGGAAAATGGCGATGGCCAAGGAGATGCTATGGATGTTAGTTTGTATTGATGATTTAAAATTTTTAATATTCTTAATTTTATATTTGTTATTATTGTGGTTGCAGGATGATTTTGATTTAGATATGGATTTTTCAAAAACGAAAAAAAAGAAGAAAAAGAAGAAGGATATTGATGAATTAGTTGCTGAAGAGACAGATAAGAAGGGTGACAAAACAGATGATGGTAAGTATTTTTCATGTTTCAAAAATGAGGTTAACAATCCTTTATACATTTCTATTTGAATTTACATGCTTTAACGATGGACAATGGAATTTTGAGTCTGGTAAGGGTTTTGATAAGGTTTTAGTTCTTGTGTAGAGAATTAATTTTTAATTTACTCAAACTAATTTTAGTTTTTCTTATATTGGTAATTTAGTACTTGTGAATAATCTATTATGTATTTCTTATAGTTATTTTTCTGGGGTACAGTAATAAGTATAAATTATAACTAAGGTACTAAATATATATTATTTTTACAGGCATTTTATTTTTCAATATCACCAAAGTAGAATATGCTTATTTTGTAAAGCTTAAGTCATATCCAGACCTAGGATGTATTTGTTAGAAGCATATTATATTTCTGATTTCCAGTTATAAGCAGAAATGTATTTGAATGCTAGTGACAAATATACCCTTGGTATGAACATGGCTTTAGCAGAATGATATTTATTATTTGGGTAATATACTCTACACTTAATTTTAAAAACCTTTTAAGACCAATTGGGCTCAAAAACTCAATTGCATATTAAATAAAAAATATCATTAATTTAATGATATTTTAGAAGTAGATAAATATAATAAATAATATTTTTTATTATTTATGCTACCTATAATACTTTATCTGTAATTAATTGTCTATGCTAATGGTTTTTAAATTTGTTTTTCACCCATGCATTGGATCAGTTGCTTACTGTGACATGAATGTGTGTATGAGTTTTTATTACTTTTGTCTGATATTTTAATTCTTGAATTTGGCTATAAATTAGTTTCAACTAGAATTTTAAAAAAATACTTACAATTTACTTTGTGTACCATATATTATAAGTTTATTTATATGCAGTCATAAATTATAAAATAAATATAAAAATTATAACCTAACCTATTTTAGTGTTTTTACAATGATGTTAATATTTTTCTGTGAGCACTTATTTGTATAGATCTACTTGTCCAAAAGTTTCGATCAATAACTTTTTGAAACCGGATTCGCCTCTAGATTGTACTTTAGAGAGGTCATTTTTTGAAATTCTCAATTCTTCAATTTTTTTTTTGGAAAAAACTACCCAAAATTTGACAAAAACGACTCGGAAACCATCATTTTTTGATCCGAATTTTATGAAAATTTAAACATAGATAGAAAATCCTATAAAAAA
>JAIPRM010001072.1:26694-42712 GCA_025469315.1 Stegophylla sp. TES_Ste_2020 | reverse complement strand
GGTAGTTTTTTCCAAAAAAAAAAAAAAAAAAAAAATTGAAGAATTGAGAAATTCAAAAAATGATCTCTCTAAATTACAATCTAGAGGCGAATCCGGTTTCAAAAAGTTACTGATCGAAACTTTTGGACAAGTATTTCCAATACGAAAAGTTGTACACAGAAAAAATAAATAAATAAACATCATTGTAAAAACACTAGCTTCTTCACTTCGTTAAGTGTCTAAAATTGATTGTATACTTTGTATTATACAGTTATGATAATATACCTGAATCAGTAAATTATAACAATATTATGTTTTATCATGACTAAGTTCTTTTCAAGCTACCAAGCTGGGTAGAGTTTGGGATGATTGAAACGCTTCCCATCGGGAAGTTCCCAGTAGGTATTAATTGGGTACGACATATAGATGGGAAGGTCTGTGCTGTTAGTGTTACTGTGCGTGATGTACGCGTGCGACAGTTGGCGTACGTAGATTAGCCGCTTCGACCGCGTAAATGACTCGCCGGCAAAACGTTCGTGAACAGCAGAGCGTTGCATCGCCGAATTCCCGGAACAGAAAAAAAAAAAAAAACTTAAATCCATATGCGAAAACCCCTAACCTAAACATATATCGTGTTAAACGTAACGGCACACTTTACGACAACCGTGGCAGTGATGGTGACGGGGGAGGAGGCGACGTACCACTTTCGACGGTACCATTAGTCCGAGTCGTACGATAAAAAAAATAATAATAATAATAAAACATCGGTAACCTTCGAACGACGACGACGACGACGACGACGACGCAGGCAATGGCGTGTCTAGAGTGTTTTGTTATGTGGCGAAATATTATTACATCCCATTATCATTTCACCACCACCCCCCCAACCCCTCTCCACCACACATACCATCGCCGATAATACAATACTTAGTAGTAGAATACGCGACGTGATAATGACACGAAAAGTTATACATTATAAATATCGCGTATAAGCGTTTAATGCATTAAAGTAAAATATTATCACAGACATTTATATTAAAAAAAAAAAAAAACGCGTGTATAAAGGCCATGCTCCCCTTAATTCCTAGAAAAAGAACATTGTACCTTTAATGGTGTAGTATTATGCGTTTTTGATACTACAGCTGTAACTTATAATATGTCAAATTATTGCTATATTTGCGTGTTGTTTTCCATGAAACTTTTAACAGTAATAAAATATTACGTTAAAGTTTCTAATTTTTGTGTTACGATTACCAATCAAGAACAAAGTAAGGTCTGATCATCACATACACATGTCTGTGCTTTAACATATTATGTTGATATGCCATCATTATTCTGAAACCTCTTAATATGTCAGTAACCGATAAGTAACTCAAAAATCAAAGGAGTTGAGCAAAAAAAAAAGAAAATGCAAATTAAAAGCAAAATGTTTTAATTCTGTCATAATTTATACGAAACAAAAGTTATGCTTCAAAAGCAATGTTTTAGAGTTCCTGAGTTAGATTCTCTGACACAAGGGGACAGTGGAGAGGGAGAAACTTTTAATTTATTTCAATTACATTTATATTGTCTTTTGGGACAGATAACCGTTTGGGGAAACGTTATGGATGACTATTGAATTGACTCCTAAAGCCATAAAATCATATTATTTAAAAAGGGGTTCTCATACTTTAAGTATCTACTTATACAAAATGATTTTTATTTTGCACTAAAATAGGCTGGCACTGGATATTCTATTTAATATATACAGGGGGATTCATTAAGCTTGTTCATTTATTTTTAGACCATCAAAATGGAAAAATTTGTAATTATTATCCATTTTTCTTTTTTTTTTTTAAATGTTCAAATTATTATAAAAACTAATATATATATACATATTTTAAACTCATTCGGTTGTCCTGGATGAGATTGATGACGTCAATTGTTCAAGAAATAACATCCGTTTTTAAATAACTAATAACATTTTGGTAACCAACGTATTGTTGAGAAAAATTTGGGGATGCAACTCAATTGTAAAACCTCGGAAGTTAATTCATATATACTTTTAAGGGTAAAATATTGACCTACCTTGGTATTTGGAGCCAATTAAATTTCTCGATATTCGACATAACCATTTTATCGAAGTACATGTTACATAACAAATAAATTTAGTGGAATACTTTTTGAAAAAACCAAATATGAACCAAAAAATGTTAGTAAAATATTGAAATGTGCAAAAATATTATCAAATATGGTCTAAGAATATAAATCGTACCTTTAATCATTCACTTTACGTTTGTTTAGCATAGCATGTCAAAGTTATGCAGTAGAACGCGATCGACTCGAAAAACATGCAAGTGCGTACAAATCCGAACCACATTTATTTTTTAAATAAGAATGTATCCTGCATACGTCACAGTGCACAATGTATAATAATGATAATAATAATAATAATAATAATAATAATAATAATAATAATGTATGGCTGCAGAAGAAACGATGTGGTGAAATGACGCATGGAAAGTATTAAGGTCGGTGAGAGAGATGGCGACGAACGCGGGGAAAGCCGTTGAGATATATATATATATATATATATATAAGTATTATAATGTTGTGCACGTCGTATGAAAATGGTATAAACGAGAGAGAAAAAGACCGTCCATTACGCGACAACATTAATCTGCATCGGGTTTTTTTTTTTCAGTGTTTTTTTTTTTCCTCTCGTTTTCCCACCACGCCTGCACAGGTCAAATCTCGCGCGAGCGAACACGTATTGCACGTACCTACTGCTGCGACGGTACAGCCACTCACCGCCGCTACCACCGCAGCGAACCAGACGCGACCATAATTTATATTCATTTAGTATTTTTCGAACAATAATTTCCGTGGCAACGGCGTATACCCATAACTTATACGTGTATAATATTCGTGTGTTATACAATAATATTTTAATCGTGATTGACGATGAATGCGTGTCTGGAAATGTGGTAGGGAATTAAAATTGTGATAATAGTAAGAAATGCAGCTAGTGGCGTAGTTATCGATAATCAAGAGGTGGGGAAATGATTTAAATAAGAAAAATAAATTAGTTGTGAAGTAGTACCATAGCGTAGTTTCCTAAAATAACATCCCTAGTTTAATATTTCATCTAATTTCAGTGTCAACTTAGCGGGCTGTTCAAGAAGCTTGTTGTGCCGTAAATCAGAGACCGCTATTGTACAATATATATAGTATACAAAATGGCAGAGGGGCGGAGGTGGGTCATAGTGGTGTGGGTGAGTCGATATGTTAGACTTGCGAGAGTAAGTCTTAAGGCCTGTCCAGACCAAAAAACAAAACAAGAAACATTGTTGTCGACAAAATATGATAGAATGTTGGCAACAAAGTTTCCAACATATATTAAAAACACATGCGTCCAGACCAGAGCAACAAATATTTTATAAAACATTTATTCTGTACCGAAATGCGCGGTTCGATAATGACGTAGCAATCGCTGTTAATATATTAATAGTATATACTGCTATATATTAATAGTGAATAAAATTAGTTAATTTGAATATAACTCTTGACTAGTCTGAATACAAAATAATTTAAAAAAATAAATACATTGTAAAGGTAATAGCAATAATATTAGAACATGTAATAAACATTTTTTGAGAAAAGTCGACTAATCTGGACGTGCCGATACATTGTCTACGACAATGTCGATAAACATCTTTTGAAGTTGACCGTTACTCGGCCAGTACCAAAATTTTATCACCGACAAGGTTTGCAACAATGTCGGTGAGAATTTTTTTAAAAAACATTTCATGAAATTTGTCACCGACAATGTCGTAAACATGTGTTTCCGACAAATGTTTCCTTGGTGTGGAAGGGGCTTTAGGTATCTTAGTAACTCACACTTAAATGTGTGATTCCCGTGTTCATTTGGAGGATACATATTGTCAGGGTTTATTATCAGAATACATAAAATCGCACGTAGAACATTATTCTATTAGCATATTAGCATCACCCAGGAGACACCGCGATAGAAAGTCTCACAAAAATTATTTGTTTTAACTATTCAATTTTGAAATCATAGTGATATTTTTGAGACGGGAAGTATATTTTATGGGGATGTGAAAAATGTAAAACACGTTGCTTATAAAAATCTATATCTGCTCAGGCTTGACTATATTTTTTCATTGTTACCCTCATTAACGCTTCACACGTACACTCGATACATACATTACATACACTCCCCTAATGAATACGTATTTTGGATTAATTTTTTTTTTTCGAATTTCTTGTCCTGTTACTCCTGAATTTATTATTAATATATTTTGTTTTTCATTGTCCTTCTAACAGCGTGTCTATAAATTGGCAAATATTTCGATGACCACTATGAAAACAACTGTTAAGTCCAACATTTTTACCTGATTTACAATAAAAAAGGAATCGTCCGAGGGAATTGACGGAAATGTGATGACGGAGGTAATGTATGCAAAAAACACGTTGGACGAGCGTAAACGACGGGTGATTTTTACCTAATAATAAGATAACATATAAGAGTACCTATAACGATAATAATGATACGGGAATGCTGCGCGGGCTGAGGCCAGAGAGAGAAAGACGGAGAGAGAGAAAAATTAAACGGATCTCGGACCACGGGTTCGTTGTTCTACGACTCGATGTGTGCGAGTGTGTGTGTGTGTGTGTGTGTTTTACTTTTTTTTTTCTTCTCTCCGGCACGGAGGACAATAGCTTCGTAATAGCTTTCCGGCGAGTTTTCTCGCGGGGTGCGCGAGTGCACATATAGCCGCCGCGTACACACACGCTCGCGATCGGTGCCGGACTGTTGTATACATATAATGTGTGTATGCGTATTATATATATATATATATATATAAACGTATAATGGGGAACTAGAACCGAAAAAAAAAATAAATGAAAAAATAAAATAGTACGACTATACGAAGAAAACTATAATATAATGTTTATGTGTATATATCTATACACATGTATGTGTGTGTGTGTATGGTTATGTGAAGAAATGCACCTAATCCTATTCTTAACGTTTCTCAATGATTTTCAACGCTTCTTGCCCAGACCCGGACACTCCGACAATCGTGGATTCGTTGTGGGCTATAGTCATATACGTATATAGAAATGTGCGTTTGTGTGTGTGTGTGTGTGCGCGCGCGTGTGTAAGTGCGTGATATTTTATACCTATATATTAATAATATATACGTATATGTAATAATGTATACGCTACTCACTCGTACACGAGATTTATACACATACATATACGTTTTTTTTTTTCACTCGTGATTTTCCGTGTCGATATGTTTTAATGGATTTTTTTTTCTTCTTATTCTCTCGTTCCCTCTCGCCACCGGTCGTCCGTCCGCGGCCACTGTCCGTTCGCGCGTCTCTCACACTCCCGTCGACGTCGTCGTAGTCCGATCGTCGAAGTCCTATAATAATATCTATATACGTATAAAGGTATACCATAATATTAGATTTTTGTATTTTCATTCCGATACCACATTTTCCGCGCTGCGTATATCCGCCGTGTCGGATTTGACTGTTATGTGCCGTGTACTCGTTTTTCGTGCGTGCGCGTGTGGGACGCAACGTAGACACACCATAACGTTATAAAATAACGCATCCATAATATTATTTTATCCATATAATATACATTATACACCTACAAACTGGTGTATTGGTAACGTCCGCGGGCTGGCCAATATGTTAAGCTTGACCGGCTAAAATCGTTGCTAACGTCATGAGTTTGTACTTTAACCAGTTGATTACAAAGAAAACATAATCCAAGACATATTTTGTAGCTAAAGCTAACGGTGGAACGACACTGGCTTCACAAAACAAAATATTCTAAAGTATAGCTGAACTTCTATATCTTACTTGTTGCTATAATATAAAATCATAAGTACTATGATTCACATAAATAATACAAAGTAATGGTAGTTACTGTGAAAATATATTTTTTTTCAGCATTATTGGAATTTTACAAATTATAAACATTGGCCGTAACCTGTACATAGAGTATTAATAACATTATAGCGTCACCGAACATTAACCGTAAAATGTATATACGTTATTAGGTGTCCTTTTTAGGCTATGAAAATACATTTTTGTTAGTATCACACAAAGTTTTTGGTCGATTTACTAAAATTAACGCGTTCCGACTTGAATTTGAAAATTTAGTACATTAAAATAAAATGTGGAAAATATGTAATATTTTTTTTGATTGCAATAAGAAATCTTGTTTCTTTAAATTATATCTTTTAAAGATAACTTAAAGTGTATTATTTTTTAGTAGTTAGGCTGTATTTTTAGAACATAACTAATTTTTTGTACGTTGTAGGATTTTCTATTTTATTTTTTTCTCCCCTAAACAATTAAGACTTTCTCTTCTATAATCACGTCAAGCTAATAATATTATCTTATATTTATTTTATTTTAGTGTTATGCAATGCTACAACTAAAAAATTAAAGGAAAATATCCCTCTCAATGATTTGTTGTATATTTACGAATACATTAAACAACGCATGAAAATAAAAATAAATTGTTAAACCTTAATATGCATTCAGTTAAGTTAGTTAAATTTTAAAAAGAAAAAATACTCTAGAAATAACAATTAAATTTGCAAAATTAGTCAAATATGCGTTTTGCTTAAAGAATGGCATAATATGCAAAAATATGCAATTCTAATTTTTGTATTTAAGTTCACTATTGTACAAAACAAATGTCTTATTTTAAATATTGTAAAGCTATTATTAAAAAATATGCAAATGCAACAAGTCTCAAACTCTATTTCAAGGTATAACAGGTTTTAAATTTAATTTCCCTATACATTATGTTCCTTTATACCAATTTTTCTTATTTCCAATTATTTATTAAGTGTATTGACTTTGATGTATAAAATTATATTTTTCTCGTAATTTGAAAAATAAAAATAAAGCACATTGTAAATGTACAGAACTGGTGTATTTGCATACTTAGGAAGTAATGACTCAGTAATGTAATTCTTCAATAAGTACAGATAATAGTTTCAAGAGAAAAAAACCTTTAGAATTTAAATTTAAAATCTGATATTTTGGCCGCGTGAAATGACGTTTCACGCCATTGTACTGCCACGCCTCTGTTCTGTCGGTAAACGCGGATGCGATATGTCGCGTTTGTAATTATTAAAATTCCGTACGAAATATTTGAAAATGAATGAATATTCGATGGAAAGCTCTTTTTTGTTTTGTAGGAATACTGTTGTAAACACTGTAAACGTTTCTCCAGCACCGTGCACGACTTTTTGATTCTGAAAGAAGTGAAGAAGCTAGTGTTTTTACAATGATGTTTATTTTTTTTTCTGTATACACTTTTTCGTATAGATCTACTTGTCCAAAAGTTACGATCAGTAATTTTTTGAAACCGGATTTGCCTCTATTTGGTACCTTAAAGAGATCATTTTTTGAATTTCTACATTCTTCATTTTTTTTTTTTTTTTTTTTAATCACCCAAAATTTGATAAAAACTACTCGAAAACCATTATTTTTTTATCCAACTTTATGAAAATTTAAACATAGATAGAAAGTAATATAAGAAAGATTTTGGCGCAAGAAAATGTAGAAAAAATTTTTTGACATTTTTCTAACATTTTTTTTCTCATTTATTTATTTTCTTTTTCCTATATACATTATATATAAAAAAAAAGTAAAGTAAAGTAAAGTAAAATAATGTAAAGTAAAGTAAAGTAAAGTAAAATAAAGTATATACAAGAAAGCCAGATATACTTCGCACCACGGATATTCTTTGCTCTTCGGGTCAGATACTTTTGGTGTGTTGAAAATGACCACTATTATTATTCTTTATAAATTATTAACTTCTTTCGTTCAGAATCGACTTATTGAAGAAATGATTTATCGTTTCTTTAAAATTTAATACACCCACCAAGAGTTTCACACCCGAGATGCGAAGTATACTCTCGTGCGAAGTATGTCCGACTTTTTGATTTCGATTTCGACCTATAATCGGACACATTTTTCTATTGCGGGTCGTATGACTGTCTGTGCAATAGAAATTATGAAATTCACGTTAGTAAATTGTGCGCTTCAGCTTAAACTTGAAACTGAACTCTAGTCAAGTTATTTTCGTTACCCTCGGGGGTTGTTCATATTTTATCTTATTCTGATGTCGACAGCAACATTAGCTGTTATAATAATTGATGAAGATTATTCGTGAAAAGGAATTAATACCTACGCCATGTCTAAGTGACTTGTGAGACGAACAAAAGTTGTTTGCAGTTTAAACGGCTTCATTGCTGAAATCAATGACGTTAACCTAGTCTACGGTGGCGTCAATAGGAGGTCACACGAGGTTGCATTGACTTGTGACCCCAGAAATATGGAACGTAAGAGCATATTTTTGTGACCCTTAGAGTGTACTATTTTTTCCATCAAACAATTACAAAACTTGTTAAAAATGTACTACAATGTTTAGTATAAATTATGACGTAATCTATCAGTGTTCATAATACACAATACGAATAACAACAGTATTAATTTAGTTTATTAGTATTCAATGGTATTCTCAAGTTTTTATTTTATTTATTGATTATGAATAGTAATAAAATTAATAACAATGGATTATTTTTAATATTTTTATTATATTTCATCTAATTATTTACATATTTTTTCTGATAAGTCGATTAATGAATTTCCGGAAAAAGTTTAAAAAAACTTACATTTCCATCAGTTTGGATCTAGTTGCCGACCATTGTTGGCTTATAATATTATAATAATTTGACTACATCATTTTATACTATTTTATAGCGAACACATATTAAAACTGGTTGTCAGAAATAACGTCAATAACAAAAACCACCATCGGCATATTATTATTATTGATTATTATTGTATATATTATTCACATCATATCATATTCTTAAAACTGTTTAAAAAAAAATAATTTCCATCTTTATATTGTTTATAAAAGCTAATTCTTGGAGATGGCAACGTTGATTGATGTATATAGTAATCCACGTCTTTTTTCCAAAAATGAATATTAAATGAAAGTGAATTCGAAATAAAATTTTAATAGATATATCAATTGACATTGCCATCCACATAAATAAGAAATATATGTAAGTACTAAACTTTTGAATTTCAAATATGAAAATAAAAATATTCGTCGCTGGTATTTACAACTGACATTAAGAAAAATATATCCTAATACAACTTTGAAACATACCTAGTGGGAAAGACTTCTCCTGATTAACCCTATTTTTAAGCCCATAAAAAGTATTTAATAATTAATACTTAACAAATTAATATTTTAAAATGTTTGCTCCACTCAGATTCTAAAAATTAATTATTGCATTTAAATGAAAGTAATTTTATTATCGCTTGGCATACGCAATAGCTATGAATAGAAATTCCATTATTCATCAATATATGGGATCACAGAAGCTATAAATTTAATTATGTAACTAACTACATACTTATTCATAATTTACATTCAGAGTGGAACGATCATTTTAAAAATATGTTATATTTTTATTTTTTTCTCTTCCTGACAACACTTTTTCCTATAGAAATGCTTATTCAAAAATTTCATACAGTAACTTTTTAGATAAAATATCACACCAAGATTGTATTTAAAACTAGTCATTTTTCTAAATTCTCAATACTTTCTCTAAGCATGCAGTAAAACTTCTACAAAAACAACATACAACGGAAAAATATGCCATTTATATCATACAATGTATTATTTCTTTTTTTAAACATATAATAAAAAAATAAGGAACTATAAACTTCAAACAACTAAAAAAAAAAAAATAAATAAGCAAGCGCATATGGTCAATTTTGAGTTAAGTATAGAAATAGAATTTTTTTTTTAAGCGGAAATTTATCGTTTTAATGCAAATTTTTATTTCATAAACTTATGATATGAAGATCTTAAAATTTAACATAACATTACTCACATATAAATCAAGATAACCTTCAAAAATCTCGAAAATCGTATCCCAACTTTTTTTTTTTTTAACTATATATTATAACCGTTTAAATTTAACATTTTGACGTAACGTTTTATACAAAATTACACACTGAAGGTATTAAAAAAAAAAAAAAATGGTTCTTCGAAATTTCGGATCTTTATGAAACTTTATTTTAGAAGGAGAAATACTACAGTCAAATAGTACCAAGAATACAATTTTAGTAATTTAGTCATAACTTCAAAACCAATAAGTAATGTTATAAGAAAATGAAACTTTCACTAACTACTTAAAATAGTCACGTGCATACTTCATGAAAATTTCAATTCCATTAGACCAATTATGAGCTAAATATAAAACTTTTAAAGTATTGAAAATTTCTCGGTTTGTTATAAGTATTTATATCACACAACTTTTAAATCTTCGTATTAAGAATTTACAATTGTATAGAAACATACTATTAAGTAATATTAATGGTATTGGAAAAATATCTGAAATCGTAAGTCAACTTTTTGTTTTATAGTCGTTTAAATTTGGAATTTGTATAAAGATAGTCATTTTTACATATAACAATCATTTCTTTTTTCAATCCAAGCCTTATAAAACATTTTTTTCTGGTTGAAATGTGGCTGAATTTTTTTTTACAACACCATTCTTCAGATGTTTTTTACACAGGTTATAGTTTTAATGAACATGGATAAATGGAAAATGGATTTTTTTACAAAAGTTTATAGTTCAATTTCTTCACTCCGTTGAGTGAAGAATACAAGGTGCAAAATAAGTCAGATTTTTTTATTAGGTGTCGTATACGGGAAACACTAAATTCGATGGGGATGCTTAAGTCCACCTACATCCCACTTGTTGCGTTAATGTCGACGTTTACACTATTTGATTGAGTTTTCAATGTTTCTGGTTCGAATTATAAATGTTAAACATTTAAATATATTGTACACGGTATAACGAGAAATAAATGAAATAGTCAATTAATTAAATTCTGCGGTAGTTGGAGGTGGGTTATAGTTATAGCACCACCCTCCTGCCAATGGGCAAATATTTAATATTAGTAAAAATACCGTTTTATCCGTATCCGTTCAATAACATTGGAACTTTTTTGAAAATGTTTATCTTTATATCAATTATATATTTTATACGACCGTTTCACTACTTTTATGATACAATTTCTGATATTTTATTGAATATGAAACTAATATATTTATATGGGCTTATGCCAATTAAGTTTAAGAAGTATGTTTATTGAAATTCTTTTCAAAAAAAAAGACACGTGTATAAATTATTATACTTATGACTGATCATGAATGTTGATCCTGGACACGTCTTTGAGCGTCGACATAAGCCGGATTATTACTTACCATATTATGCATGCGCGTGTGCACCGGAGCCGCGTTACTACGGACGCGATAATAACGACAATAATAATAATTACGTCATATTGTTCAGTGATTTAATCACTACGCATATTACAGTATAATGTCCTCGTCGGAATCGACGGAACGTAATTAGCGCGGAAGAAGACGTTATTGCCTATTGTAATGTAGCAATATTGAGCAGATAACGTAGAACGGTCTCGGCAAGAAAACGCGTTGAGATTTGAAACGATGATGGTGGCGCATCATCGAGTGTATCATCTACCCACACTTCCAACGGAAATATCAAGTATATATATATATATATATATGTGTGTGTGTGTACCTACAATAAGAAGGGGAGCGTTTAGGACCGGTGTACAAACACGCGCTTAATCCTTCGCCCGACGCTTCGTCGAGTTGTACGACGAAATACATTTTATAATATTATAGACGCGATAATACGGCGAATCGTGAATATAGATAGGGGTCAGAGTCAATTCATACCTCCCCCCCTCCTAGGTAAGATTATCCTGTAGGATATCGGGGATGTACGTTTTCTAGAAAAATATTGCCCTCCAAAAGTATTACCCCCGGGTGTGTGTAAAATAGAATGAGATATTATGTAAGATTCCAACGGCAAAGTTGCGAGTGCTGTTTTTTTTTTTTTTTTTTAGCGTTAAATTCGTTTGCAACACTGTTGACGGATACCGTCATAGTGACCGTTATCGTGCACGCATTACTTGTGACCAGTTTATACTGCTGGAAACCGAGAGGATTAAAGGTGTGCACACTATTTTTCTACTTTTACGTTCCTATAGAATCGTTCGCCTAACGGTGAACCGTTAACCCCAACAACATTCTCTACCCTTGTTTCGCAAGCAACATGGGTATTCTCCATTTAAAAAAATGATTTATACCGTTTTAAATCGTTTGTAATCAGTATTTAGTTGATAAATTTAGACATAGTTTAAATTTCTATTAAGAAAAAAACACAACAAATATAATAAAGTATTTCTAAAATATGTGTACATAATAAGATAAAAATGTTGATTATAATCTAATCACGAGATAATTGCATTCGTGGCACTATATTTAAAACTCCATAGTTCACAAAAATCTCATTTTACATTTTTTTTTGAAATTACACGAGGATAGGGCTATGTTTTGTTCTCGATAACTTCCTTATTATGTGCATCAATAATAATGCTCGCTGGATTAAGCCGTAAAAGGACCGCAGGAGTATAATAATACAGTGGAACTTTGACAAGTCCAAGTTCAAGAGAAATGAAATGTTCATCCACTTATTGAGGATTCAGCTTAAAGGTGTTAGTACTAAGAAGCTTTTAAAAACATTTCATAATTAATATTGTAACGAAGGCATATGATAATTTATGGTATAAACCTGCAATCATCACAATAGTCTGTAAAGTCATAAATACATAATAAACCGTATTCTTTCGATTTGTCAAGGTTTAATGCCAAGGGGACTTGAATTCCTTCGGCTTATTGAAGTTTTCCACTGTATTTCTCGGCACATGTCCGAATCATAGATACTATTTTCTTTTTCATATTTTTATTATGGTTTTTCGGTTTCAGATTTGCATTCACGGCGATCTCGGACGTACGTCCTGCGGTATGTGCCCTGACATAACACTAACCCGACGCAAATTGCTGGAGCTCCGTCGACTTTTCGCGCACGCGCGCTTGTTATCAAACCGATTAATTTCCAACGCGCTCTTTGCGGCGGTGGTGGTGGTAGTGGTGGCGGAGAAATAAAAACGGATGCGGACGAAAACCGAAAACTTTATTTAACTGGGCACAGGAATTGGGAGGGACGACGTACGCCTTTTATACACTTACGTAACAGCTACATATTATTAACAGTCGGATCGCGTTCGGTTTAATTACATATATAATATATTTTACAAACTGCGTTGTTGGCTTACGCGCAGTAAATATATATATATATATATATAATATATTATATTATTATCGCTGCAGGTTACACACCGGCGGTCGGCGGGCCACGCTCGAGGTGCGCGCGATAGTGTTTGCGGGAGGCACACGGGGGCGGCGTATGGGTCTCCATCGTGGCGGCGGTTGATGTGGGTATAGAGTCGTGCGTGTGTGTGCGAGTGTGTGTGTGTGTGTGTGTGTGTGTGTGTGTGTATAACTTTTAACGCACGTAAGGTTCACACATATGAGCGCGGCCTCGTGTACGTATATTATATGTATATGTGTGTGTGTGTATAGCAACCGTGATCGTATAATATGTGTATATGTGTCCATGTGTGTGTGTGTGTGTGTGTGTGAAGAAAAAGCCATTAATCACGAGGTACCACTACCCAGCTGGTTCGGGCCTGTGAATACACCGCACCGCGCCACTTCTACCGCAGCCGCCGCCACCGCCGCCGACGCGCTAAGTAAGTTTTTGTACTTTTGAGAAATAAACAAAACGCGGTGGCGGCGGCTGCCGAGGTGGAAGTAGTGGCGGCGGTGGCGGCAGCGGTCTGACAAATGATGGGTGCTCGCGCGCGCACGTCGTACTTTCCCGACTGTACGAGTTTTTTTTTTTTTTTAGTTTTTATTTTCCTTTTTTTTTTCCCCCGTATTATTTTTTTATCCTCGAGTCGTTTTGATGGACGATTACGCGGCACGCCGCGGCCATGACGGTGTGGCGGGATCGGAGCGGGGCGGGGGGAACGCGCGTCAGGTCGCTCGTACGAGTTTCACACTCACTCTCTCACACATAAACACACACACACACACACACACACAGGTAGAAAGAGGTCGGTCGGAGGAGGAGAAGGCGGACGGCGACACGGCGGTAGTGCTAGAGTACACACACACACACACACACATATACACGTCAACGAGCGTATAATATTTGTGTGTGTGTGTGTGTATACGTAGTCGGTAAGAACGCAAATACTCGCGAGTATACATTATGTGTGTGTGTGTGTGTGTGTGTGTTCTCGCGCGCCCGTAGGACGAACGAACGGGCGCGCGGGCGACAACCGCGACCGGAACAAAGTGAGTCACGGTGCAGCACACGACGACCCGTGCCGAATCGCTAATTACACATTCAACCCCGTGCTTTGGACGACTTTGTACGCGGCGACGAAAACGGCGGTGTATGTTTGTGCACGGTCGTGCAGTCACGGACGTGTTGGAAAAACGGAACGCGCCCCAAAAACAGTGACGGCTTACCCCTTACCCGCGGTAAAACGGGTCGATTCGGTATTTTCCGAAACAAACGGTGCCGCAGTGCTCCCCGAGTCCGTGCGCTGTTTCGCACGATTAGTCATAACTAGGATTAGAACGCCCCGACATCATGAACAAATTCGCTAAAATCGAGTCAAAATTGCGAAACAGTGAAAAAATGCAAAATAAAAGTTCCCCTTTTCGATCAGTTTTTAAATGAAACGAATTGTGTACATACTTGGACTGCTATAAAGTTTCCATTGAGATATGCCCACAATCAATGGCGTAATTACGGTGGTCGTCCAAAAATTGACAAAGTCCTTGTTGACTAAAAGTTACTAAATATATTCTTGAATACTTAAAATATACATCCAAGCCAAAGTAACAAATCTAGGCTTATTAAAATAGTTAAATAGTTAAATTACTAATTTTAAAATTGAATTATTCAGTTTTACAATTAAGTATAGAAACACATTGAACATTCAAATGCCAATTTTACCAGTGGTGACGTAAAGAATCGTCGATATATCAACTTATCGTATGTAACCGTTATAAACTAAAATATCTGTTCATAACAGTTTCATTTGTCATATTATGTGGAACCCCCCCAAATAAAAAAAAATAATATGCCACTGCCTATAATAAACTTTCCAAAGCCAGGCTTGAAAAACCGGTTAAAGCTTGAATTATAATTTTTAGTGTCAAGTACTGAAACCATTAAACTAATTTTGAAAACCAAAATATTTTACGTTTGATTACCATTTTAAAATTCTACGTATTTTAAAAATAAACGTTTAATTAATTTAACTAATTTAATTAGGGGAGGGGGTGAATGAAATCGTTCGACAAAAATGCTTGGGCACAAAAAAAAGCGTTCTAAAACTTTCAAGTGACTTACAAATTGTAATATCGGGGATATATTCTTCTGGATTTTATAATCAGTAAACTGTAATTCACTGCAAAGAAGAGAAATGTTATAATCATTGAAAGCACGTAAACAATGCAATGATATTGTCACAGTCAAAATTGAAATAGAGCATCGTTACTAATATTTTTCGAGATAGGTATAAAACGAAATCAGCGTCCAACACAAGTTTAGTGTCATCATAACACTATACTGTTGTACGTGTGTTTTAAGTTATACTTTCGTGATAACGAAAATGATTTGAATTAAATACGTTAACGATGCATACGTCGTAACCCATTTCCGATCGAACCTGTATTGTACATTGACATATTTATTCGCCACTGCACTTTTTGACTACTCACCGCTTATTATAGTATTTAACACAATACTAAAACGTTTATTTAAAACCAGATAAAATATATAATGTAAAACTGCGCTAGCGCGATCCAGTCACAACGATAAATAATAATTGTTGACGAGTCTATCATGCCGGAGTTTTTAATTACGGATAAAGTCATAAAAACCAGGTGAGTTGCAGACATATGTGATAAAAGGGTAATATACAAATTGCGGACCCGCGCTAAAATGAT
>JAIPRM010001072.1:0-26594 GCA_025469315.1 Stegophylla sp. TES_Ste_2020 | reverse complement strand
TAATAATTGTTGACGAGTCTATCATGCCGGAGTTTTTAATTACGGATAAAGTCATAAAAACCAGGTGAGTTGCAGACATATGTGATAAAAGGGTAATATACAAATTGCGGACCCGCGCTAAAATGATAACGTACTAACTGTGAACGTTTAGATAATAAAAACCTTGTATGAGATGCGGACATTACCTATAAACGATGGTATACGAATTGCGATAAACACTGGTCCAATGAAAACAATATTATATATTCGATCAGAAACAATCTTTACACCGTGTTTTTGGTTATTCGAGAACTCATCGATAATTATCAATTATCAAACCGAAATTCCCACAAGTTGCACAAGCAAGTTGACGGACGTATATTGATTGAGTGGAGCATAGCGACGATTTCCAAAACCCCAAAACACGCGCACAAACTATTTTCAGTGAAGTTTTGTGTAATTTGTGCGGAAACGAATAGGTTTATATGTCTATGTTTATATATCATTTACAGGTGCCTAATGATCACGTGTCCACATTTAATTATGCAATTAAACGCACAAAAGTAAATTGTATTATAGTGGCGTTTAGTGAAATTAAATTTTTCCCCCGACTTCGTGACTTCTATAATGCGTTTTCGTATAAAAGTCAATAGCACAGATATTATAATATGTTATAGCACACAATCGTATAAAATATCATTGCGTGTTTAATATCATATTACAATAATACACTATGTTATTATTATTATTATTATTAATACGGTGTTATAGTGCAGTTTTCCATATGTGATTTATGAATAATACATAATATTATTTTGTGTGATTTTAATTTTCAAATCATCTGTTTGGCCCGCGTGTTGTTAAATATCTCCAAACTCTATTGTACACACACAAACGCACGCGCGCGCGCGCACATAACGTCCCTGAACAAATATTTAAAAACAATTAATTCGCGCGGCAATGTTATCGTAACTCGTGTAGTACTCTAGTGCGCGTTCGACGACGTCTAATATTGAACGCGCACAAACAACGCGGAACATTTGCGTAGCTGAAACAACAATTTAATGCGTTTATACAAACGGCACGCGTTTACGTGCGGTTGAAATACTCGAGAGGGCGCGAAATTCTTGGTAATCGTTGAGAAAAAAAAAAAAAAGAATGCGATTTTTCCACGACCGAACGCCTGAATAATGTGTGTATCGTGGTGTTTTGTCGGGAATAACATTTTTCTGGCCGGAAAAATTCGCATTGTCGCTGCGCCACCGTTATTACGATTAAAACGGCTCGGGTATTGTTTTACATTACAATGTAACGCGTCTAATTAAATTATTACCACTTTAAAAACAATTTTTCAAACAAAAGAAAACTAGTTCCGTTCTGCGTTTTGCTGCGTGCAGTTACATCTCTCAATGGCCGTTTCTTTTGTTCTCGGGGTAAATATTTAAACATATTTGACACAAACTTTGAAAGAAAATCGGCGCTTTTCTTTTTTTTTTTTTTTAACTACACCGTGACTTCAGAAAATCTCGTTGCGCACGCCATTTAAAAATTATTCGTTAAGGGGTTATTACACAGAACGCACTAAAATACTTTGCTGTATAGGTGTATTATTATAAATCTTATAGTCGAGTACTCGTTTTAGTGTCATACGAATTATGAAATTATTCAAACAAATGTGAAACGCGTTCGTTTAAATTCCACTGTTTGTAATCACCCTCAAGACGTTTACATTGCAATACACAAATATAGAATAGAAAATAAATAACTAAGTATTGACTATACTTATTATTTTATTTGTTTAATATTTTTTGTAAAAAATTATATATTATACTGTACTTTTCACCAATTATTTTTGCGCATAATTATTAACCAATATTTTTTAATATTGTTATCTGTAAATAGTCACTATTGAATGCACTATTGCATTCAATCATAAAAATAATTTTATAGGAAATATCGAAAATAATATAAAATATTTTTCAAAAATATATTGATTTGTAAAGTATCTAAGCAAAATGATAATCGAAATCAAAAATATTACTCAGCTTTGGGCTGTTGATTATGTCATTTACTAAAACTGCAGACTCGAGTCTTTATTAGTGGACGGATGTTTGTGAATCTATGACTGTTAGTTTTGAATATTGATTTCATTCGATAATATTGCGGTCTTCCAAAGACAATGGATATTGTTTATACGTTTGTTTGGTGGTTGAAGGGGTGTAGGTTTTACCAAGGAGACGTATGTGATCGTGAACGGAAAAGGAATTTTCGTAGATTATCGTTTGGATTCGAGATTGAATCAAGTTTTAGATATATTTAAAAAATATTGGTATCGCTCATGTCTCTTATCACTTTTTAGCCAATAATTCCCTCAGGACAGATGATTGTGATTAGTGGCACTATGACTCTGTGACAGTATAAATACTCGTAAAAGACAAGTTGGGAAATTAGAACACAGAAACCGTATATTCTTAGTGACTATAAACGTGTTATAGTTACATATTTTTGTGTAATTGAATTTTTTATGATAATTTTGAGTATATTTTTACACTCAAATGCGATTCACATCATACATGATAATTGTAGGCGAGAAATAGAACTCGTCGACGACAATCGCTACAATCCTCGTATACTAATAACAATATTTCCTGACCAATAAATTACCTACAACAAATTTCACGCGATCAATTTTCGGCTTGACAATGGACGTTATTCCGTGTAATAATATAGCTGCTGCAGAAGGTATATACCACTTTATAATAATAATAATATTATATTAGGCACAAACTGCTACGCGTCGTACTTACACGATCGATTTTATTTCTCCTATATAATAATAATAATAATAATAATAATAATAATAATAATAATGATATTCTTACCCCGCTGCGAGGATTATTATTGTTATTTCGCGCACCTAATGTCCGGGTAAAACGATCCGGACTGCGGAATATTTGGCGAGACCGTTTTACCATTATCGATTTTATAATAATAATAATAATTCAATAGCAACATTTTATTTTTCTCCCGCGCGATCATATCGCTTCGTTTCGCGACGTGACAGCCGTCCAGAATATTATTATAATAATAATAATAATATAATATACAGAGCGATAGAATATACCTGTAAGATACGTGTACACACACACACACACCACATTTATTACCAGTCTATTTTTATATATATATATATTATTATTATATTCGTGTATACATACCGTTTTGATGTATACGAATAATATATATCTTAAACACGTTGCATTCTGTGTACGAAAACGATGTGCGTTCCATATGTTTATTATAATTTCGAGACCGCCGTTTACCACGTTTGTGACGTAGACGTGGGAAAAAAAAACAGACGAGTTGCGAATAAATCGGTCATCCGTTTATACACTAATTACTAACTACCACCACTATCTATTAACAAAGACGAGATTTTAAATTTTGCATGCATTTAACTATAACAACGCACTTAAAAAGCCCAAAATACGCAAAAAATATTTGTTTATTTTTAAATCATATGATTAAATTGTACACTTTACAGTGACAGTAATTTATTTACTGTTACAAGAAATAAAAAATAAACGTATTAAAATAAATTACTTAAAAGTTTTTTGAAAAATCAATAAATAATGATTATTCCATATTGTCATCGGTTCATTGCGCACCCAGGCGGCGAGTTTAAGGGTTATATTTCATCTTTTATGTTTTTTTTCGTTTTCAAAAAGATTTTTTATTAAACTTTTGACTTGTTTTTCACTTCCTACGGTTTCAAATTTCAAACTTTAAGCCTTGAGATTTTTTTTATCCATCCAACAATAATAACAGAAAAATATGTTTTCTAAGGTAAAAGAAATCAATAATTTTATTTGTTTATTCTTATATCATATTTTTTTCAATTTTTGAGGATTGAAATATATTTAAAACAATAGACACAGAAATACGTTGATATGACAACTAAATTTTCATAACGATAGGGTGAAAAATTATTAAAATTACTTGTAGTTTCTTTAGTTTTGGAGTTTCAAGACCAAATTACTAAAACCTAATTTGAGTTCACAGATTTTACTCAAATTTGATTTAGGTTTTCCAACTATTCAAAAAAAAAAAAAAAAATGTTAAAAGTATTTTAAAATTTTCTTTCTAAAATACTATTATCTAGAGTTAATTTTTAATTTATTATTTTATTGGACGTATATTATGGATAGATTTTACTGCGGAAAAATGTACTTGTAGAAAAAAAATGTTTTGAAATCACTAGCATTCTTGCTAAACTCAAAATCTAAAAAAAAAAACGAACTTTAATATACTAATTTCCCATAAATAATTCAATATTTCATTCAGTAGATTATCTATAATCGACTAATATTTTTTTTGGTATATTCTACGTAAGAAAGAATAAAAAAGTCACTTTGAGTGACATGATGATGATGCACAGTATAGCGCTGGAAAAATGTAGAAAATTATGATGGACGAGGATTTTTTTTTTTTTATTGGTTGTCGTCGAAATCAAATTAATTAACACAGCGGATAGGGAAATAAACAGTGTTTCTAAAATGTCGTGTACGTACTGCAGTGACCGTTCAAAATGTCTTCGTAGAAATCGCTTTGAATGAAACTGAGAATTTTTGAGAAAATCTTGAATAAAAGTAATAGAAATTAATAATCATGGGGAATAACTATGGTACCTAGTGACATTTTGGTGCTATTTTATTCATAAACAGAGCTAGGAAATGTGATGCAAACACTCCTAGACATTAAAAGTTTATGACCCTTTTACATAACGCTTTTGCGGTCGAAGTTATCAATGAAAACTGCACTCTAACGATTTTATGATATTTACATGAAAAAATAAAGTAAAGTATAGACAAGAAAGCCGGACATACTTCGCACACAACAGATATTCTTCACTCTTCGGGTCAGATACTCTTGGTAGGTGTGTTGAGAATGATGACTAGTATTGTTCTTTATATCATTAACTTCGTTCAGAATCGTCTTATTGAATAAATGATTTATCGCTTCTTTAAAATTCTATCCATATCTGATCCGAAGAGCGAAGGATATCCGTGGTGCGAAGTATATCCGGCTTATTTTCTTTTAGTGTATACACGTCTTTGAATAGAAATACTTGTCCAAAAGTTTCGACTCATAACTTTTTGAAACTGTATTTGCCTCTTAATAGTACTTTAAAGGGGTGAGGTCATTTTTTGAATTTCTCAATTGTTTTCTTAAAATTCGTGAAAACTACCCAAATTATTACAAAAAATACTTAGAAACTCACTTTTTTAATCCAAACTTTATGAACATTTAAACATAGATAGAATTGAAATTGTGAAAAAAAAAAAATTGGAAATATTTTTGTGACACTTTTTCTTATCAATTTTTTTTTATTTTTAGTAAAATTGTATTTTTTATTTTTGTTCTGTAAACACTATTATATAAAGTAAAACTAATTCAAAAGTTTTGGTAAGAAAGCTTTTGGATTATAATTCAAGACTCAAGAGAATTCTAGGCTCTAGATCGAACTAAAAAGGGGGAATTTTTCGTAATTCTCAATAGTTTTTCCAAAATTTGGGAAAATAACATTTTTATTAAGTGAAATATTTAAAAAAAAAATGTCTCTTAAATTTTTTCTTCCTGTTCTCAGTAATTTTACCTGTTCTCATTTTTCGGGTAAAAATTTGAATGCATAAAGTTTCCATTTTACTAATTAACTTTAAAATTTTGAAGTAAAATTGTCTTGAATAAACTGAAGTTCCGTTCAGAATGGTTTTATGGAAGAAATGAAGTATTGTTTCGTTAAAATTCAACACACTCACCAAGGGTATCCCATCCGAGGAGTGAATAATAGCCATTGTGCAAAGCATGTCCAGTTTTTTTTGTTCAGTTTAGTGAGCTGACTTTAAAATTTTACAACTAAGCTCAGATATGACAATGAATACGTCTCAGTATACTTTGCCGTGCTAATTAAAATGTCAAAAACTACATCGAAATCTTATTTCCTCGATTTCAACGCATGCATTGCTTACTTTGAACGAAAAAAAAGTAACATGTAAAAACAACACGTCTTGTATGTATCTACAGAAACATTCACTCAAACCACTTTCAGAATTCGTTTCAATAACGGCGACCGAGGGGAGAAAAATATGAATTACAACTGCTCAATGTCTCGATATCAAGCGCATATTAAAAGGACGAAGGATAGCCATGCGAATCAATCGGCTGCAGGCGTCCCGTGGACAGCACTCTGTAACCTCCAAAGTTGTTGCGGTTTTGTCGCACCTGTTGGCTATTCTTATTATTTTTATAGCCAGTGGCGTGGTATGAACTAGAACGCACTACCTAATAACGTAGCCAATAACAACACCAACTTTTTGAAAAAAAAAATTATAACCTTTATAAGGTACAATTTTACATGCTTGCATATTTATCAGTTTGAGCGCCAATTCAGGATTAAATTTCTACTGATCTCAAAAGGAGATATCACAATATTAAACATTTTTTTTTTTTTTTTAAATTTACTTACCATTTTATTCAAAAAACAATATATTCTATTCGTATTCACTTCTAATTTTTATCATATATTTGGCCTCCTTAATACTCTGTAAGAGTTATTTTAGCCGTCTGCACGGCCAGTGTCCTCCAATTTTCTCGGTTGAGGATCCTTCTTCTCGATCCGTAACATTCAATCTCTCTAGAAATTTCCGTATTCCATCCTTCTACCGTTTCTTTGGCCTTCCTCCGGGGCTCCTTCCTTCCGGTCACCATTCAATAAAATTACTGCCCCCTAACTTTGTCTGTTGCCTCTCTTCGTTTCCCGCGTCTAAACCACTGGAGTCATTGTCTCTAGTCATTGTATTTATTTGCAGTATTACAATATTTGTTATTCATAATAATATTGTATAACATGATTATTTATTATGACACCTAATATAATATAATAATTAATTCAACTTTGTACTCAATAATTGAGATAAAAGTTGATCACCACTTTTGACTTACGAAGGAATTTGTTTTCAAACAAACTAATTTCAACTAATTGTTTTAGATGCTGAGTGAAGCGTAGAAACTAGTATTTTTACAATGATTTTTATTTTTATAATTTTTATGTGTGCACGTTTTTATGTAGGAATATATTGTTATAAATAAGGAATACTAAAAAAAAAAATATATATTATCTTTTATAAAGAACATATTATTTTCATATGGTGTTGAATGTTAAAAACTGAGTATTAGTAGAAAATTATCTTACAACCATAACGTACATGGATTCTAGATTTATTATATATTATGTATAGAATTATTGTAATTATTATACACGTGCATTATATACCATCGAGTGACCCGAAACCTAATATATTGGGAGAAAGAAGATTTTGAATTTGTGATCATATTCCTACAAGAGTATCAATTATTATTTTAATTTTAATAATCCAGCCAATCCAGGTATCAATAAATTATTTATATCAAGAGACTTGTCTTATAAGTCATCATCAAATTTTTTTTAAAATGGTAATTTATAGATAAGAAACATAATGAGATTTCATAATAAAAGTCACCGAGAGAGATAATATTAATAGTCGAATGAATGCGTGTTATTCGAAATTTCCCAGTACGGCTGTTCATCTGCGCGGGACTTGTAAGGATGTAATTGGTTACTTAAAAAAAAAAAAAAAAAAAGAGAGAGAATGAGAAAAAAGTTATCAAAGGTGAACGAAGAAATAAAATCAATTCCCATGGCGAATAATATCTTATTAGCCGGTATAAAGTTTAATTAAAAAAGTCCATTTTACGTTATACACAAAACTTCCACATAAGTCTATTCACACAAATAGGATTCGATGAGAAATAATAAAGAAATAAATAAATTGACTAATTTTTAATCACTCGGTTTTCTCGTAACTTAATTGCATACTCAGTGCTCGAGTTCTCGAATTAAAAATATAACAATATAACTGAACAACAGTAGAGAGAAGAAAAATAGACATAATACCAAAAAATGGCATAAAAAAAAAAAAAAAGTTAAAACATGTCAAAATTGTAAAACGTAATATAAATAAAATATGTTATGCGCATTGTGATAATGTTCATTTAAAACATTAAAAATCGTAATTGTCACGAAAATTTTGTATGCATATTCTAAATAACAATCTCGGTTTTAGAAATGAAAACGTACGAATCGATTTACGTTTACTTATAACTAAAGCTCGGATGTTTATGACCTAAACTTTACTAATATATGCATTTAAAAATGTCAAAATATGCAATTAAATGCCTTTAAAGTTCAAATGTAATTAATATATCTATTTTTAACAAATATTTGAAAAATAATTATAAAATATGAAATAATATGCCTAAAAATGTATTAAATATATATTTTTTCAACAAATATATATTTATATATGAAATGGTAAATACTAATTCAAATTAATTAAACACTTATTTAAACTTTACTTGATTGTATTTTAAGTTACTGACGATTGAATTTTACAGCGACTCATGCTTTACAAGTTTTATATTAATAAAAATCATTTATTTGTACAGTAACTTCACTGATATAATCTTACTTTATTTAATATTATATAATTTATAACAAGTAATTAAATACAATTAACTATGGTTGATGAAAGTTGGTATAATTTGGGAAAAAATATATCAAAGTAATTATTATAATTTATCAATATGCAACTAAATCTAGAAATATGCAAAATATGCATTTATATGGCCAAAAATGTCAAATATGCAAATATATGCAAAATTATTTTGCATATTTAGAATCTAGACTTCATGAATCGGATTTGTATTCCGGTATAATTCAGACTGTGCTAAAAAAATATGCAGTCATAAACGTCCGAGCTCTACTTATAACATTTGGTTGTTTGCTCGTAGATTTTGTTAATTTAATTTCCTGTACATGACTTATATTATCCTTTTTTTATATACATTCGACTTTCCACACTGACGTATTTTTTTTTTCTGCAATTACGCTTATTAATGAATTTATTATTTTACTTGTCAGGTGGTTTAGGTAAAACATTTTATTTGTGAGGATATATTTTTTTCAGACTCAATGAAGGGAAGGATGCGATACAAAAAAGGACAAGTGACATCATAATAATAATTTATTTATTTATTTGAAATTAACGGGTTCGATAACCCAATATTAAATGACGTGTAATATTAGATTCACAGTGTTAAGTAGTATAGTATAGGTACATTGGATATAAAATAGGTAACAAACGAATTTTTTTTTTAAAAAGAAAAAAAAAATTTTTAAACTTACAATTTTTATATATATATATACATAATAAACAATAAAACAGTGAGTAATAATGAATAATAATGACTTATAAATAGTGGTCGCATTTAACTAGGTAAAATACAACAAAGATTACAATTTAAATGTTGCTTAAAGATGAATAATGACCGAAATGAGAAAAAATCTAACTTACATTTATTTGACAAATACATAATTCGGAAAATTGGAAAATTTAACACATAATTCGAATGTTGTGTAGTAGTATAAAAGGTAACATTGGATAATAATAAAAATAATGAAAAAACAACACTGGAAAAAAAAATAATCAACTTAAAATAACGGTTTACAACGACGTTCGAGTGGATGAATGACCATTGTGAGGAAGCTGCATAGGGGAAAGACCGAAAAGAGTATCGTGAAAGATTGTTGTTTCCCCTCCATTCGACCGCCTCCGTCTCCGCGTTCGTTCTCTTTCAAAAGTTACCCTCAAACCGCCAACAGCTCATTATTCCCGAGTTTTTAGGTCCGACAATCTATCTATCATTTCCATCTCGTTTTCGGTTTATTTCTCTTACTCTCCTCGTCCCATTCTCCCTCCACCCGATGCTCTGCTGCGTTCATTCCCGATCGACCGTCTCGTATACTGTGTACGCATACAATGTACACACACACACACACACACACACACGTTATGTATAAATATAAATATATATTTAAATATGACAGGAAGACAAAACAATACTGCTTTTTACGATTAGGAGAAACGAGAAATGAAGAGAGAAAATAAATGAGGAAAAAAGAGCACCCGACGAACAATGAAAATCAGAAATTTTCAAGATATCCACCACATTTTGAGACTTGACGGAAACCGATGCATGCAGATAATATTATTGTGACGTGTGTTTTAAATAATAATAATAATATACCCGCACCACAATAATAATTATTATTATATCTGTCTATGAGAATATTTTTGAGAAACTGAGAAACATTGAGAAATTAATGCGCCCTGATAGTCACAAATGCCCGTGAATAAGATAGTTATAAGGTTGATCGCCCCTCCCTTGGACTTTGATTTTTATAAATTTAATATTTTTATCACAGATAAAATGAAACTAGATTGTGCGTTCTAAGTAATTAAACAAATTGAGTTTTTTATACAATGCGTTACATGTATAAAACATATGTACTTGAGTAAATTAACGAAAAAATAATTTTAAAGGTCACAATTAAAATGCTTAACATCCTAAATAATGTATATAAAAAGTTTCAAACCAGTTAAATAAACGTAGAAAACGTTTTAAACACTTTTCAAACCTACAGGTTCGAACGCATAATAATATAATCGTCGTTCGTACATAAGCCAACTATAATAATATCGTAAACATGAAGTCAATTACGACGAATATCACAATTAATTTTAATTGGAGTATTATTTTCCTTAAATTCTTACGGATGACAGTACGTGTACTTAGACGGCATCGTAATGAAAAATTAGCAAAAAATATTCAAATGAAAATCTCGTTGTAAAATATTAGTTTATCGTAACCTAAAGGCTCCAATGGTTTCTAATACCCGTTTATTAAATTTTTTAATTGGCATAAGCTGAATGCGTGCACCACAATAATTGGTTGGCTTATGACTGAGAAAATACTATTGAGCACATACTAAATCAAACAATTAAATAACTCAAAAAACTGAGTGTGACTCAAAAAACCAGTACGATTGAGCACAAAATTCTGAGCAACGTTGTCATATAACAAATACATATGTGTATTGGGTATATATTTAAATTTAAAAGGACATATTATAATTATTAACGCCCCGACATCTCGTTTCCAGTGTTAAAGATCAATGGAGTTGGGCCCGACAATAAATTTTTAGCTTTAGGTGAGTAGCGGCCCGAGTAATTAACATTTTATCTGCCTATGATTGATATACATAGCGTCTGATAGCGATAAACCAATAAGGAAAAACGAAATGTATGGGAAGTTATTTCTTTTTATTATTTGAAAAAGATAATTATTAAAAGTTTCCGCGAGTATTTTGGAACTCGTCGCTGCGCTCTTCGTTGACGTCACTTCATTCCACCCAGTCTATATACGTCTTTCAACTTGTTATGTAATGTGGTAATGTGTAAAATAAATTACGTTTTATTTATTTTAGATTTTGAGTAGAGCCAAGAAGCTAAAGTTTTTAGAATAATGTTTATTTATTTTTTTTATTTTTACACGTTTCCGTGTAGAAATATTTTCCAAAAGTTTCGACTAGAAATTTTGGTCTAGATCACGAGTCATGAACCTGCAGTTATGTAGCCGCAACCGTCTCCTGAGGATACGCATCAATATCAATATTTTATTTCTTTACGACATAATGGCACCAAGAGAGAATTATGACAACTTAAAAAAAACAATAAAAGGTTTTTCATACAAATGAGGCTTAATGAACATCATAGTTGTGTTTTTTTTTTTTTTAGAAAAATTGCTCTTTTCTACAATAGATCCCTAATCTAGGTAGTATTTTTGAGAAGACATTTTTCGAAATACTCAACAGTTTTTCCAAAATTTGGGAAAAACTATCAAAAATTTGATAAAAAATATATTTTAAATCAAACTTTATAAAAATTACAATACTTATACATAGTCTATACGTCATGATGAATATTTTAGTGGAAGATAATTTATAAAATTAGAAAAAAAAAATTGTAATATTTATTTTCCTTTTATCGGTTAGTGGTGGAATATAATGTAAAACTGACTGAGTAAATAAAATATATATATTTTTTTCTTTTGTAATAATAATTACTAATATAATTTTTCAGTAAAATCAAAGCTTCTATCAGAATGATTTTATTGAAGAAGCTATGTATCGTTTGTTTGAAACGTAACAAATCCACTAAGTCCCACTCGAGAAGCGAAGAATACCCATGGTGCAAAGTGTGTTCAGATTTCTTATTTTTCGTGCTTTCGCATCCATACGTCAGACGTTTAAGCGATATAGATTTAAGTGCACTCATACTTATGATTTTTTTCATTGTATTTCAAAAATATGTACGGATCGATTTGATTGGGCCGCGTGGTTGCATTTCCCTATTCCTGTTCCTGTTATTTTTGTCATTTGTAAAATATTTTAAGAACACGGGCCACGGTGGTAATCACGTCAAAAATAATTAATAACCCCGGAGTAATATATTACACGCAGTTTCGCATAAAATGGGGAGAAAAAACAAAAGGTACGCGCAAGACGGAAACGTGGGGCCGCGCACAACACGTACACGTATAACAGAGGGGGTTGATGATACAACCACCGTCGTCGTCCCGGGTCCTGTGCATTAATACATGCATATTTATACCTACCTACCCGTATATTTATTGTCGTTTTATTTAAATTCGAGATTTCGCGCAGTTGTAGAAATGTTTCGACGCTCTAAACACACCGCTGCTGCAGGTGCTGAAACGAATAAATTATTTATTTCCCACCCCCCCCCTCCCACCGCCGCCGCGGTAACTCACCCGTGCAAAAAACGTATGACTTTATATAGACGGTGAAAAAAATTGTAAATAGAAACTACTAAACAATATAATAAAGGCTTTTCGTACGCGCTCGGCGGACGGCGAAAGGACAATCGCGCGTGTCAATTACTACGGGGATGCAGGGGGAGAGAGTAATCCGCCCGGGCGAAGTACCTAATAATGGCAACACGTATACAATTCATTCATCCCGTAAACTATAATGAAAGTTGGATACTCGACAGTCCGAACGTAAATAAATGGATGATTCTCGTTCGGTACTCGGATAAAGAATAAAATTCCTCTATATAGAGAAACGTCCGTAGTACTCCGCTGCAACGGCGTATTTACCCCGGCGTCCTGGCGGGCGTATTATATAACCTAACAAGGGGGTTAGGTTATATTATTTTACCTTATTTTTGTGTCACTATTGTACGAACCATTTACAAATTCATTCCGTTTGTGAAAAGCGATAGAAGACAGAACGACTGCATAATTAATACCATCGAAACACGCGACCGTATTTTATCATATTGGATTCTGATCGACGAAGTGAACGAGTTAATAAGAAGGTTTTACAATGGTGTTAATTTTCTTCTTTTTGTTTTTCTAGAAATGCTCTGTATCATTGAAAACAAACTCAGGTCAGCAGTCTTGTAAAGTATTCAAATAAAAATATTCGAATAAAACTATTTTAATGGCTTTTATTTTCTCTTTGAATACTATTCTAAATACTTTTAAAAAAATGTATTCAAATACGCATTTTGAATATATTTTTTTTTTTTGATATTTTTATTTTATATTTTAATAGTTTTTTCGGAAAAAAAGTAATTTGTTTTTATAAATAATATAAAATACAAACACAATAACTGATACAAATTTTGAAAAAAGTCATGACGTTCAATTGCAACATAATCTATAATTAATACAGTTATGTAAAATATAATAAAGAGTATTGCTAATTAATATATGATTATAATAATAATTTTATTTAAATCCAAAATGAAAAAAATTGTACTCTCAGACGTATTTGAATAATTTTTCAAGTATTCAAAAAGTTATTTTGAATATATTTTTTGGAAAGTATTCGAATATGTATTTTGAATAACGTTTATTCGAATAGGTATTCTGAATACAATATAAAAGTATTCTCTACAAGACTACAAGTCATTATGTTTAGGCTATGTTTTCGGTAGATAGTTTTGTTCACGTCGGTACTTAAAGGTAATCGTTTTTATCTTTTTTCAAAATTTTCCCCAAAACAAGTAAAAACTACCGAAATATTGAATAAAAACTAAAAATATTATTGCTATATTTTGCTATCATTTACCCACACAATGGTTTCACGTTGATGATACAATTAAAACAATAAAATTGCAATTAAATAAACAAAATATGAATAGAGTACGAATAGTTGAAAATCAAAATGCGATTAAAAATATCTACGTATAAGTATAATAATAATAAGAATAATAGAAAAAAAAAAACTAAAAAAAAAATCCACAGAGCACTTGGAAGTTAAAGTCGCACGCGTTTTGTTCCCGTTACAAGTCAAAATGCAATATATCATAATATTATCTTGTCGTGGTCACAACGCTTGCGCGTGACAGCGTTGAATTGTATAGTTGTACATATAGCATATCGACGGACGGACGTAGACTAAATTATTACTGAGCACAATAATAGTTTTCTTCAACTCGTTTTTGCTTCTTTTCCAGCCCATGAGTCGATAAAATTCACCAGCGAGCCATCCGACGTATAGGTACACGCGAACAACCATTAAAAGTTATGACTGTCCGCGAAAGTTTTTCCAAAAATGTTTTCCCGCTTTTTATCGACATTAAATGTACAAATTTTATACCGCCAAAATATCGTCGAACCACTGAAAGTTTTTGATTCCGACGAGCAATAGTAAAATAATATAAAGCTAATAAATACCACAATATTTTGGAAGAGTGAATTAAAAATGATCATTACACATATGGCCATGTACACTTGTTATTGTATACCTGGATATATTAGGGAATAATTCACCCTTCCCCTCCTTAAATTGAGTTTTTCATCTGTGGAAATCCTCCCCTCCCCCCAAAATGATATAAACGGGAATGTATTTAATCATAAATCTAACGTTTCTATGATCATTTTTTTTATTGAATTTAACGTTTTATTTTTTATTCTTTTCTAAATAATTTTTAGCAGATCCCCATGTAATATTACTAACGTCAATGAATTCCAATATATCTCAAAAAGTTAAGGATATTAATAATTATTATATATTATTTTATTGACTTGGAATTTTCAATACTGTTCTGCAGATATAATTATCCACTTGATGATGTAAAAACAAAATTTTGTTAATATAATAATAGAAAATAATTACATAATATAGGTATAATCAGGAGCACATTAAAAGAGGGAAAGAGGGGAATTATCCCTGGATGGATTTTTTTAAGGGGGTGGCAAGAGGTTTAAAAAATATTTGTACTTATATAAAATTATATAAAACTGAATGTTTCTACTCAAATGCTCATATTATAGAAGAAGCCAAATATACATCGCATCATGGGTATTCTTCACTTCTCCGTTGGGATTTGGTGAGTCTGTTAAATTTAATGGAAATAAGAAATCATTTCTTCAATGATTCTGAGCGGAGCTTCAGTTTATATGAGACAATTTGAATTACAGTTAATTAGAAACAACAGTAATTGTCAGTTTAATATTGATTGGTATTTTTAAGAAATATCGTAACATATTTACATTCTAATCAAAATTTGTATATTTTAAAGTACTGTTGGTATTTTTAAGATTTAAGCAATATTACTTTTGGAATAGGTAGTAACTGAATAATCTGTGCAGTTTACTATTGTTTATAATGAGTGAAATAAGTGAAAATTTTAAGTTTCTAGGCAAGTTGGTTTTGAAGTTAAAAGGAAGTTATTAAAAGAAAGGGGAAAAATATAGTTTTTTGTTTATCAAACGCATCAATGACATCGACAAAGTCAATATTTGTTGTTCAGTGGTATGCAATATTATAAACATTCTTATATTATAATAAACTGGGCTTGAAACCGATAGTTTTTTTTATATTTGTTTGCTGTATAATATGAAAGAATAGCAGAACAATCTGGAATTCAATTTTATACTAAAAGGAATTCAGTACCATAAGTTTGTGTAGCATATTTTTGCGTATTTTATGGTTTTTTCTAATATTTTTAAAATATAATTTGTAATAGATTGCTAATTAGTACACAGATAACTAAAACAATATTATATGAAAGAACATTTTAGATTTTTTTTTCAGTGATTGATGAACTTAGAACATTATAAAATGATTGGCTCTGTGATTTGTTGTCGATAGATAAAAGTCTTCTCACATTATTGAATATTATTCAGGATATTATTTAGTTTTTGGGGATTTATTTATTAATTACCAATACACATACAAAAAAATAAAATAAAACATATTAAATTTTGAATAAATTTAAGATATTTTTTGCAAATACCTAAGAATTATTTTTGAAGAAATGTGTAAAATATATTTTTATTGAGTATTTTTTTTTTTTTACCTTTTAAAGCATTATTATAGCGCATAACTTTAATTTTTGTCGGACATTTATGGCTTTTTAGTCCAATAAATATCGAGCCCACACATTTTTTAATTCAGTCCAGTACCTAAAGAACCGCCGGGCCGTATGCGTCTAGGACAAACGTGTGTGTACACTGTACAGCCATATAGCGTAATAAAGTCTCGAGTCTGTCGAAACGAGTGCGTGCGCCGCGATTGATGACGCGTATACACTTATACGTGTATTATTATTATTATTATGATTGTGCACACTGAAAAGCGTTTTTCCAAACACAATCGGTGACGTGGAAACTCCGATTACAGGAATCGAAACGAAATATATAAATACAATATACGCGTTTTGACATTAAAAGCGTGTCAACGCCAACATCACCACCATCGCACCTTATGTCTCCGCGGGGCTCTCCCTATAACCACCACCACCCGCAACCACGCTCCCCTCACTGTCGTTTCCGAATTTATTTACAGTCTCCGAGGTTTTGTTTTTTATCAAAAGACACTCGTTTTTATTAATTTTAAAATTAATACCTAACACCGCTCCCCGTCTGTGTCTATCCCACCGTCTCTTTCTCTATATACATATATATATACGTATAAACTATACACCTCGTTCATTATCACGGCGGCGGCGAGGCGTCTCCGGCGCGTATTTCTCCCCGACGACCATTGTTCGCGCGCGCGCCGGCGAAAACTAAAAAGTAATAAGTCAGGCGAGCAGTAAAAACTTCATAAACTTTCTCGAAACTCTTCGGTAACTTGTTGGCGAATTTGTTAAAACTAAAAGTTACCGTCGTCGACGGCGCGCGAGCACACCAACGATTATGGCATTTTCACTTACATATTATTATATACATACCTACGGATATATTTTATAGGTATTCGTGTGCATTGCATAATCATAATAATAATAATAAATGACGTATAAACAACGTAAAGCTTGCAGTAATTTCATCATTATAATATTATTTTGTTAAAAAAATAAAAACAGTGTTTGTGTGTGTGTGTTTTTCCCATTAATTTTCCACGAGAAAAGCGTTTGGCGCGAGAGACGTGCAAATAGGTTAAATTCCGATTAACGGCAAACAACTGCGTGTATTCTTGTGTATTATACACATACACATATATAATACTGCTGCAAGTACTATTCGGCGAACACTGCCAGCGCGTTCCAAAACCAACACCTTGCAGAGCACAAAAGGTCTACAATGAAATCGATTTTTAAAAAGTACATTTATATAAACGTCGTGGTATCATATTAAAACGTATGAAATTCCCTCTTTCCTCGTGAAAATCTAATTTACCTCGTTGTAGCCTATATATGTGCTAAATAATAATAATAACGATAATCACACCGATATATGATAGAATATTATCGTTCTGATGTGGCCGGCCGGATCGTGTGATTAGTGGATTTCAGTTGTCGTCAAACATGCAGTAATATCTACACGAATTTCAGATTTTAATGAAACCGACGCGAAACGATGTTGCATTCAACTGCAAATCAGTATGGTTATTATCAGAAACACCAAAACCGGGTGACCAAGAGAGGCAGTTTCCCATCTTATCTTTTTGTGGGATGCAAAGGTTATATGATTAATAATATTTTTATTTTGTTCTTTTAGAATGAATTCTAACCAAATTTTTTATGGAATTTTATCCATTCCTGTGTAAAAATGACTTAAAACATAAAAATGTCAAAATATGGTCTAAAAATCAAAAAAGTCTTTAAAATGTAAAAAAATGAAAAATAATAATTACATTTTTTAATTGCTCCATGTATGAAATGAACTTTGTGCTTGGAAAGCAACGTTTTCGGACATTCGAAAAAAAAAATGCGATTTGCATTTAAATCCGTTCCGTAGTCATTACTATCGTCATTGGCGTTTTCGACACGTGAACGTATAATAATAATAATAATAATGATGTTTTTTGCAATATCTTCTCTCTCTCTCGCTGGTAGCGCACGGCGGGCGCACGGGTTGAAGGGGCCACCGGCGGGGGCGGTGCTCGCCCCCGTGCGCACTGCGAGTTCGCACTCGCACGCACACGAGTGTATAAACGTATAATACGCGGGTTACGCGACGGCCGTGTAAACAGAGAGCCGTGACGGGGACGAGGGGCAGAGATGGAGGGGCGGGCGAGTGTCGTGGGCGGGTAATTAATAATGTACGGTTGTTTGAAATCAATTTTAATGAGGAAGGAGATTGTTGTTGCGATTTGGACAAACACACGGCGTCGACGGCGGGTGAAATCGTGAGACGGTGGGACCGGGCGGGGGGGGGTTTTGACGTGTGGGTGCGGGGAGGGAGACCCGAGGGAGACGCGCGTTAATAATGCACGCCGGTGGGTAAACAAAATTAATCGGCCACTCTGAAAATGTTAACACAACACACGACACGACTGCGGCGGTGGGCTTTGCCACGGCGGCGCCGGGTCACTGCCAACCCACCCACCCCCCGCTCTCGTTTGCGCGCGCGCCCCTCACACAAAATATGAGAAACGCTCGCGACGCGTCCGACAAAAACGACTGCGACGTATTACGCGCGCATACATTTTTAAAAACTTCGTCTCTCTCTCTCTCTCTCTCTAGACGTGTATAGTAATAGGACGGACGCGCGTCTCCGTATAAATATGAGCTACTTGCTACTAAGTAAACGTACACACGGAGCGTGATTTATTATTCGAGCGAGCTCGACCCATTTTTAACCCTCCCCCCCCCTCTCAACACCGTCGCCGCCGTATGTCGTGCGCTTGAATATGAATTTTATTTATTTTTATTTTTTGAACTCTAGTTCAATTTACACCGAGCGGTAATAAACAGCTCGCTGTACAGACGAGTCGTTTACGTAGAGAGAAATTGTTTTCTTTTTTTTTGCGTTTGTGTTTGTTTTGTATGTTTCTCGCACACTGCGCCACCGCTCCAACCCGCCGTACTAGTGACTCAACGTTTTGAAAAAGAATCGGATTTTTTTTTATATATTTTGCTTTTTCTACATCAACCGAATTTATCCGAAGGGTACAAACGTTTTTAACCACTATCGATCGGTACAAATGTACACTGAAATTGTTAGGAATGTGTTCGATGAGTGCACAATATACAGTTTAATGGAAATAGTAATTTTGTTTTGTATGGACTGTTTTCAAATTTTCCAAAGTGGTCAATTTGTACTGTCTATTGAGGACATAGAATATACTGATAAAATCATTGTCTGTATAATTTTAGTGTGGTAAAATGTAGGAAAATGAATTGAAAACATTTACGTAGAATTAAATCTGATTTACATAACGTTTTTTTTTAGATTCTGAGTGGAGCGAAAAAACCAGTATTTTTACAATAATGCATTTTTTTTTTTTTTTCTGTAAATACTTTTTCATATGGAGATTATTATCCAAAAGTTCCAACCATCAACTTTTTAAATCACAATTCGCCTCTAGATGGTACTTTCTCAGTCATTTTTTGAAATTCTAAATAGTTTTCACAAAATTTGTAAAAAATTATCCAGTATTTTATAAGAATGGTTTGGAAACCAACTATTTTTAATTCAAACTTTATGAAAATTTAAATATGGATTGACAATAATTTTTTAAAAAATTTCGGTGCAAGAAAATTTAGAAAATGTGAAAAAAATTTTGGACATTTTTTCTAATACTTTTAGTAATTAGCTGTTTCAGCTAAAAGTGGCCAATCACAAAATATTTATTTTTATGATATTAATAAATTGTGTAATTTTTATTATATTTTAATTTATATTGTCAAATATATACTGAAGGTCCCTTCAGAATCGTTTTATTTTCAAATAACGTTTTTTTTTTTTATGTTTAATGCATTTTCCAATTTTTTTTTTCTGTATTTCAAAGACGCTTTAATTCCTTCCTAAAATACCCAAATCCTCATATTATTCCTCACGATATTACGATCCATCTTAGCGTGAATTTGCGCAATTTGATTGTAGCCAATATTAGTTGACTCACCTTAGTAATTTCAACTTCGGCTTCGTTTGCACTTTTAGATTTGTATTGTTGACGTTTTTTAGTTCTCGGAGTTTTCATCGGTGTGCGCTTTTCAACTCTCATTAAGGAGAGTTTTGCGCTTTTCATCTGCACTGACGTTTTTAAAGTTTAGAGTAGGAGATTGAAGGACCGAAGTAAGGACTTATGCATTCTACGTTACTCTAAAAATATAATGTTTATGTCCCTTAATGCGTTTTATATAATCAAATATTTGATATTTAAAGGTCAATCCCTTCAACGAAAAACTATATTTTTAAAAAGAAAAAAAAAAACATAAAATAGAAAATCGTAAATAATTTATTCAAATGAAGCTTCAAGAATAATATAGTCACTTTTGTATTGATCACTTTTAAAAATTTAAAAACATAATTATTCATATTGATTTATCAATTTTCTCTTGTTTTGAAATTCAAAGTTCTTTTAATTAAAAATTAGCTAAACTTTTATAAAAATTTAAATAAATGTATGCCTATGTGTGAGTAAGATTTATATACAGTTTTTGACCCTTTAAATAATAAATTGAAAATCTCGTTATATGATAACAAAAACAAATCTGCCATTTTCGTGTAAATAGCCATTTGAACCCTAATTATAAATGTAAATACTTGTAATTAATCATGAAAATCTAGTTTATGATACTGTATATGGTCTTTAGTACAATTTGAGGTAATATTTCATTGTTTTTGGAATATCCGTGTAAAATTAACTCTTTAATGGAACACTATCGGAAACATATTCTACAAGAATAATTCCGAACCAGCTTTTTGGATTATAAAAAGTTTTTTCAAAAAAAAAAAACCAGACATACTTCGCACGATGTGTGTTCTTCGCACGACGGGTGGGATTCTCTTGACTGGTGTATTTAATTTTAAAGAAACGATAAATCATTTCTTCAATAAAATGATTCTGAACAAGGGACGTTAATAATATAAAAAAATAAATGAGAAAAAAAAATGTTAGAAAAGTGTCCAAAATTTTTTTTTTTACATTTTCAGAATTTTCTTACGCCAAAATCTGTCTTATATGATTTTCTACCTATGTTTAAATTTTTATAAAATTCGGATCAAAAAATGATGGTTTCCTTGTCGTTTTTCTCAAATTTTGGGTATTTTTTTCAAAAAAAAAAAAAATTGAAGAATTGAGAAATTCAAAAAATGACTGCTATAAAGTACAATCTAGAGGCGAATCCGTTTTCAAAAAGTTATTGATCGAAACTTCTGGACAAGTATTTCCATACGAAAAATTGTACACAGAAAAAAAAAAATAAAAAAAAAAAAATTAACATCATTGTAAAAACACTAGCTTCTTCACTTCGTTCAGAATCTAAAAAAAAAGAGGAACTTCATCGTAGAACCACTTAGCTCCACTCAGAATCTAAAATCATCACGTATACCGGTCGCTACGTGCCCTGCGACTCGACCTACTGAAATCGATATTTTTTCAAAATCCTTTGCGTTTTGAAGCCGACTGAACGATTTCGTCGAATCTCAGTATAACCCGGCTCCAACAGCCATCGCCGCCGCAACAGCCGCCATCGGTAACTTCCGGTTACCAACGATGCGGGTCCCCTGTGTGGGACTCGTGGAGATCACGTCACACTAATATAAGATGCCATAGTGTTATACGCGTGTACTACGATGTAACATAATAATGTCAATCAGTGGCGTATTTGAGGGGAGGGCGATGGATGGATCTCCCCCTCCAATGGAGTTTTTTCATCGAGATGTAATATTATACATTTATAATTATAAACGTTCATCTATCGTGTTGACCATTTTTTAAAGAAGTAAAAAATGACGATTTTGCTCTAACTATTTATACTTTGTTACTTGTAACCAATAAGAGTGAATAATACTCAATTAAAAATTTTATTTTGAGTGAAATTAAGAAATAATCGTTGAAATTTGTTCAATTTTTCATTGAAAACAACGATTTTTTCTGTAACAAGATTTCAATAACAACTTATTTCATTTATAAATTACTTATTTATAATAATAGATAAATTAAATGTTATCAATTTTATGAATACTACATGGTTGTATAGTTTTTTTTTTTTTGTTAATAAGTTATTGAGAAGACTGAATGTAAGAAGCAATAATCAAAAGCACGATTATTGTCAAGAGTTTGGAAGGTAGGGAAAACGAGCGTTCTACTATACGACTGATGAGAGACATTTTTAGGCCAAGATTTGAACAATTTACAAATTTGTTTTAGGAGGTAAAAATGGGGCTTTATGGGACTGAATCCGAATGATAATAATATGATGTGTAAGGATATAATTTCCCCCTCATTGGTGGAGCTTCAGATACGCCACTGATGTCAATCTATTTGTATACATGCGTCGGTTTACGATGTAAAACTACGACAATACACTCGTGCGCGCGCGCGTGTGTGTATGTGCTCTGTATAGAATATTATTATTATTATTATTATGGTTTATGGTGTTTTGTAGGACGTGTGATCGTGCGTCGTACACGGGGAGACGATAATCGAAAAACGTTCGCCGAAAATAAAAACATGTGTGTAATAATATTATTACGAAATCGATTTTGAACTCGTAGGAGGTGGAGGAGGAGGAGACGACGTCGAGTGAAATGTTTCGCTGAACCCGGTTTACTGCGCGCCGCGTTATCGTTTCCAAGGGTCAAACGCGCGCGGCGGGCACGTGGCATAAATTATATTCTCTTTTCAATTGTGTGTACGCCGCGTATGTATTCGAATACGAGTGTATGCCCGTGTACACTAAATAATATATATGTGTGTGTATTCTATTATATTATAATACGTAATGTGTGTTGACGCGCGTGTGTATTTAATTTATTTTATTTTTTATTTCCATAATGTAACCAAAGTACGGTGGTGCGTCGCGGCGAGTACGTACGAGTGTCGACATATTCTCTCCTCAGCGGGGCCGCCTTGACAAACGGCAAAATGACACACGGCACGTGTGTCGCGTGTGTGAAGTGAATTTTCAAAAACTTCGCGTGCTATGACCACGGATGTTGATCGATGTTGTGAAGTGTATTATTATGATTATTATTATACGTTGTAAAAATAATATGATCTACCTAGATATAGGCGCATATTATTCGTATACCCATTGGTACCCAATTTTATTAGGGGGGATTGATGGGACTTAAAGAGTAAAATGCTCTTAATTACATACAGGTACGACTAGAGTCAAATTTGTGGGGAGACTACATGTCTCTGGCAAACCACGAGCTTTGAATGATTCTATTTACGTTATTCCTAAGTAAAAGTTTGTTTAAGCAATATTTGGAAAGCTTGTATTTAATTTAAATTATGGGGCGTTCAGACTTAATGTATATGTTTCTAGGAACAAGTTAATTTAATACAACATTGGAACACGAAAAAAGTCTAGTTGAAAATATTTAATTTATTATGAAACGCAGAAGAAATGGCAGAAACAAAAGCCTTTTCTTTAAACGACTTTCGGATTAAACAGAGGAGACTAATTTCATTCTAGCCCAGTTTATGAACGAGCTAGATGGACGGATAAATGGATTCGAAGTCGTCCTGTTTTGTCCGTTTTTCGATCTGTCACAGACAACGAAACTGGAGGGTTGGTAGGGATGTACTGGGTGGTGTACCAAGAGCCGAGAGAAAATTTTTGGCATAGATAAACAACACTGTACATACATTAAAATATTATACTAATTTCCTGAGTCCATGATTAGACTGTATCGATCGAAGTGTATCGCATGGATTTCGTTTCGCCCCAACGCGAACACGTCGAATACTGCACCACGAGATGCCACGAGAACAATAATATTATGGTGGGTGGTACGGCCGGTAAACGATACCAAGTGACGAGTCGGTGTCAACCACCCCCCAACCCGCTTCCTCCGACGGCCGGTTTCGTTTTTTCCGGCTCATTTCCCGTGCAAACTGCACTCACTCGAGTCGTTCCGGACCCGAGCTTATTGTATTTATTTCCCATTATTATTCACGTTCTATAAAATTGTATAATACACGGCTTCCAGGATGAAAAGCACTGAACTCGATTTTTAGCCGGACATTTTTCAACGACGATTGGTGGTGATATAGAGTAAGATGGAGATGCCATTATCTATACAGCTACAGCTTACATTATTGAAGTCCATCGCATTTGTTGGTAGTCATTCAACCACCTCTAGGTCGCAACATAAACAATCATAAGTGAACGAATTCATCAATAACAAAAATTAGTAATTTCATTATTATTTATGTTATTTACAACTTAATTAACGTATAAATGTATTTTCCTAAGTGTATGATTATATATATATATATATATATATTTATTTTTTTATTTGGATAATATGTACGGTAAAATTATTGGTTTATTTGTAATTTTTTGTTGGGTAGAAAGCAATAAGCATAATTTCCACATTACATAATAGGATTATTGTGGTTTATTTTATTTTATTTAAGTTGTATGATATATTTTAAATGAAAATTGTATTAATTTATTATTATCTATTAATTTGTAATTTTATTATATTTTAATATTTAAATAAATAAATAGGTACTTTAATTTTTGAAGAGATTTGTTTTATTTTAGATTCTGAACGAAGTGAAGAAGCTAGTGTTTTTACAATTATGTTTTTTTTTCTGTGTACAACTTTTCGTATGGAAATACTTGTCCAAAAGTTTCAATCAGTAACTTTTTGAAACCGGATTTGCTTCTAGATTGTACTTTAGAGAGGTCAATTTTTGAATTTCGCAATTCTTCATTTTTTTTTTATTTAGAAAATCTACCCAAAATTTGACATAAACGTCTCGGAAACCATCATTTTTTGATCCGAAATATATGAAAATTTAAACACAGATAGAAAATCATATAAGAAAGATTTTGACGCAAGAAAATTTTGAAAATGTGAAAAAAAATATTTGGACATTTTTCTGAAATTTTTTTTCTTATTTATTTTTATATTATTAACTTCCCTCGTTCAGAATCGTTTTATTAAAGAAATGATTTATCGTTTCTTTAAAATTCAATACACCCGTCAAGAGAATCCCACCCGTCGTGCGAAGAACACCTATCGTGCGATGTATGTCCAGCTTTTTTTAATACTTTTTTATAAATCGACTGTGTTGTGTCAGTATATTTAAGTGAAAACCTTAAAGTTACTATTCTGAAACTCCGCCGAACTTTAATACTATCATCTATGAAATAATTATTTTACCCAGTTTTCCGTATCATAAATATTGTTCTAAAAAATGTATAATTATATTAAAATTTTAAATTAGTTACATTTCTGGGAAGCATTTTGCGGTTTCAATTTAGAAATTGAATGCTTTTTCAATCTTACTCTATGGTTGCTGATAAAATTACGTAAAGTTAGTTCGGGTGGCATATGCCTTGGTAGCAATTTTTCATGCCTTAATCGATTGTTACTTAAAATATGGAGATGTTGAATATAAAAATGAAATTTTCAGATTAAATTCATCTAAGAAAATGGCACTAGATGCCAGTATGAAAACAGTACGTGATTTGGTTTTAAATTATGATAAAAATTTTGAGAAACTTCAAAAAACCGATGCTTTTGTAATTTTTATTGACAGTAATTTACGCTTCTAGATATGTCATACATATTATGTATTGTGCATGCGTCTATTGTCTTTATTATTATGTAAAAAAAATCTTTAGATGCGTAGAACGGACATTATAATATTTGAGAATCGACGGTTTTCAATTATTTCGAATCGGACTGTGAACTCAAGCCTTGCGGATGAATTGATGCTTATAACGTCAAACCGTTATACACGATCGCTCGGAAATAAAAACAAAAAAGCCGGACATACTTTGCACGATGGGTGTTCTTCGCACGACGATTATTCTTCGCATCTCGGGTGTGAAGCTCTTGGTGGGTGTATTAAGTTATTAAATTTTACAGAAACAATAATTCATTTCTTCAATAAGACGATTCTGAACGAAAGAAGTTAATAATATAAAGAACAAATGAGAAAAAAAAAAGCGGACATACTTCGCACGATAGGTGTACTTCGCACGACAGGTGGTATTCTCTTGACGGGCGTATTATATTTTAAAGAAACGATAAATCATTTATTCAGTAAAACGATTCTGAACGAAGGAAGTTTATAATATAAGAAAAAAAAATGTTCGAAAGAAAATGCAAAAATCTGAAGTACCGGGCGGGAATCGAACCCGGTACTGCACACGCTTCAAGGCCTACATCATTTCCACTCGGCCACAAACATTATTTGATCTTGTAGGTGAAATAGT
>JAIPRM010001071.1:27316-42737 GCA_025469315.1 Stegophylla sp. TES_Ste_2020 | reverse complement strand
CAAATTTTGGGTAGTTTTTTCCAAAAAAAAAATTGAAGAATTGAGAAATTCAAAAAATGACCTCTCTAAAGTACAATCTAGAGGCGAATCCAGTTTCAAAAAGTTATTGATAGAAACTTTTGGACAAGTATTTCTATACGAAAAAGTGTTAACAGAAAAAAAACAAATAATAAAAAAAAAAAAAATAAACATCATTGTAAAAACACTAGCTTTTTCACTTTGTTCAGAATCTAAAAATTAAATTTAAATTTACAATATACCTTAGTGGTAAACGCATGGAATGCGAGTCAGAACCATCACGATTTCATCTCAGATAATTATTACGACGTGTGTTCAGTGTTTAAGACGACATGACGTATTTACAGTCCTGTTGTTGTTCTAAAATCGATATTTTCGCATAGAACTTTTGAAAGAAAAACACATTTAAACATTATGTTATTGAGTGTATTTCATAGTTTTAAGTGACAAAACACGTAAAGGCAATCGTAAAAGTAATAGTAAATATGTTATTAAACATTTGTGAAAAGTAAACAGAATGTTTATTCTATTGTCGATGTATAGAATATAATTTAACATACAGTATATAATATGTCGATTTTATACGATATTTTATACTGTAAACCACAATGCGTTTTTCTAAAATTACTTTTTAGTTTCTCTTATGCATAGTAAAAATATAATTGTTTAACTCGTATATTATATGTATTTCTTCTGTTAAATACAAAAATTCAAAAAACAATGTGTTTATCGTCAATGAACGTGTTTTAAATTCAATAAAAAAAAAAATAATAAATAAGTTAATAAGCCATATATGTATGGTGACCAGATATAGAAATACAAAAATAAGTACACATTAAAATATAGTTTTTTTTTTTCTCAGACCATTTCTTCAGGGAATCGGCCAATGTGTTAACATATTATCAGCTATATGATGTCCATCAGTTGTCTCCTACAGCACAAGTTTTTTCATTGTATAATAAATATTATCTATTTACCAAAATATTCTGTAATTTATAAAAATATTTATAATTGAAATTTTTTTACATGGTCAACTCGTCAAGTGTGAGAATGATTTTTTTGTAAATTTTAATCCTCAATACAATGCCATTTATAATATATAATAATATTATATATTTCATTTGATTTTTAATTAATATCTAACATTTTACACATTATGCAAATTTAATTATTGGTATTTTTAATATATATATATATTATGAATTATATTTATTAAGTTATTTAATTGTTGTAAATTAAATTATTAAAATTATAAATTAAAACCTCTTCTACCTATTGTAATTGTATCTAACTCACAAACTTACCTAACTATGATTATTATTAATAGTTGTAAAAAAATATACCAATATTATAACTAGTAGGTTTATGCCAAAGAAGAAAAATATCAGATTGTACAAAATATGATCATTAAATCAATCAGTAAAATATATGCGAATAAGCAAATAGATTGTGAACGATTTTATTGTGAATAAGTATTAATCGATATTATCATCAAAAAAGAAAAAAAAAAAAGTACAAATTTATGCACTCAACAATGTTGTTGAGGACACTAGAGTACAATGCAACTAAAAATAGTACTGTCCTACAAAAATAAGTACATCTGGTCACCATAGCTATATGACGTGTTGCATATTTTCACGTATAGTTACAATTATTATTAATTTATGTACTCGTTTTTATGTGTCTAAGCTAATGATATAATTTATTGATCACAATATTATAAGCTTTTGCACATTGTTTTCGTTGCAACAAAATGAATTGTTTATTTTTGTATCAATAAGTTTCTGTATTTACTTCATGTTACAATATTTTACGCAATGATTTTTTTTTTCTTCCATTTTACGCGGCACATATTTTTGGGTTTGCTTGTCTCTCGCGGAGTTTCCGTAACGCGAAATTGATCCTTTATAATATTATATTATAGAAGTTTGTGTAAATCCGTTGATTAAGGTTTGCGCTGCGCCAGCGTTTAAGATACTTCATCATAGCATCCATCATCTAGCAACAGATTTCCAACTTTGTAAATTAAAAGTTTCCGTGAACAAGAGTTAGATTACACAACGACCTACATTGACACTTCGGCGGGGCTAATTTTTAAAGTAAGATAATAATATTATAGTTTAAACTAGCGCGATTCCCTAGAGAGAGATGATCGTAGGCGCAGGAAACTAAGAGAATATTATAATGCGTTATAAAATCATCATAAGACATTTTCCAAAGAGATTTTTAGTACGTATAATCACGAAAATATCTCGACTGCGGAGGTAAAAATAAATAATACGTGGTTTAGCAACAATAATCTACGACCTGTAAATAATAAAATAACAAAAGTCCTCTTAAAGTTTATAGTTTATGAATAATTAATGACAATCATTGTAATATTTTTCAAGAAATAAAAATAAATAATCTGACTTAGCCTATATTAATGTACGTTTTATGTAAAATTTTAAATCAATACATTTTTAATTGTAGACACTCCACTTAGTTATTACATAGTTTCGAGTATAAATAAAAATAGTTCCAACGTATTGTTATTTCATTGATAGGTTTGTGAGATTTTATAATATAGTAGTAAATAATGGAAATTCATATATTTAAAAATCGTTCGATTATCTACGATGTGGATAGAAACTCGAAAATCAAATTCGAGTCTGTCTACATTTACTAATCAACATATTTATTTATTTTTTTTTACTCATATTTTTAATTTGCCAGTAAAATCGCCATGTCAATTTATTGTCGAATCTCTTAAATCCAATAGCGTTTTGTACCTTCCACTGTAAATACAGTGAATATTAAACTATTAAGTATATAAAAGAATAGTTTATCGACAACCGTGGTATAACCATGGTAAACATTTGAGTCGGCATAGGGTGATGTTCATGCTCATATGCTTTATTTTATTGCGTTGCCAAATTTCGGTTTCGGGTGACAAACGGTGTTTATCGTCACATCGTGTGCACCATAAATAAGTCCTTGAGCGTCGAATCCGTGTACCTCTCGTAGTCGCGGTAAGTACAACGAGCGCCGATAAAAACGTCGTTTTACAAAATCGATTGTTTTTTTATCAACACGACGACGTGTCCGTGACCCGTCCGTAGTCGTTGGAAATACTGATTTACCGAACAGTCGATTACAGTGTAGCGCGATATTAGTTGACTGTTTGTGGTAGGAAATTTTTTTGTACGCCCATAGGATATATTATAACCTTGTACTACAGGGGCAGAGGTGCAGAGATACGAGGACGGAAGGGGGGGGGCAAAAGGGTTAATTGCTGCCCCACAAAAATAGATTTTCCGACTGCGAGAAATAATAAAAATATTTGACTTACAGACGCCAGTTAATTCTCACAGAAGTGGAAATAGTTTGGCTCTGAATGAAAATTGTACTCAACACACAAAATTTGCTTGATATGACCTTTGCATCTGCTCTTGTACAAAGGGAGAGGGTCCCAAAAGTCAAACCAAAAAAGCCGGACATACTTGGCACGATGAGTGTTTTTCTCATCTCGGGTGTGAAGCTCTTGGTGGGTGTATACACTTTTAAAAAAACGATAAATCATTTCTTCAACAACACGATTCTGAACGAAAGACGTTAATAATATTATAAAGAACAATAATAGTTGTCCTTTTTCAAAACACTCACCAAAAGTATCTGACCCGAAGGGCGAAAAATATCCGTGGTACGAAGTATGTCTGGCTATCTTGTGTATACTTAACTTTACTTTTTTTTATCTAATATATAAAGGGGAAAAAAATAAATGAGAAAAAAAATGTCAGAAAAATGTCCAAATTATTTTTTTCACATTTTCAAAATTTTCATGTGCCAAAATCTTTCTTTTATTATTTCCTATCTATGTTTAAATTTTCATAAAGTTCGGATGAAAAAATGATAGTTTCCTAGTCGTTTTTGTCAAAATTTGGGTAGTTTAAAAAAAAAAAAAAATTGAAGAATTGAGAAATTCAAAAAATGATCTCTCTAAGACACCAACTAGAGGCAAATCCGGTTGAAAAAAAAAAATAAAAATCATTGTAAAAACACTAAATAAGACCTTAACAAGACGAAATTCTGTCTTGTGTCAAATATTATTTTGATACATGATAATTTTTTCTACGAACTCTCCTTTAAGTTATACGGAAACCTATTTAAAACGGTTATTTTTATTAGTCCCAAACGATTTCACTTAAAACAGGTGTTATTTTATTTCAAAAACCCAAACGTTTGCGGGCTTATAATCCGGCCCGGAATAAGTGTTTAAAATAAAGGTAAAAAATAAAAGCACACACGTTATGAATATAAAAAAAAAAGATTTTCTCCGCTCAGAATCTAATTCGGCCACCATCATAATAATATTATTGAAAGCAATCGTGTGTGCATAAATAATAATAATAATAACAATAAAATTTAATTTTGGCGTTTTCTCTTTTGTTGCAGGTACGTATATTGATTTAATTTCAAGCTCGGTTTGGTTTGTGAAAACTTTGTAAGTCAGTGATATATTTTAGTATTTTTTTTTTTTTTCTATACATTAGAAGTTTATAATGTTATAAATGAGATAGCACCGAATAATAATTAGAAAATCATTTAATTAATAACATACAGTGAATAAAAACAACGCGACGGTCAAACGACGAGAGTACAGAAGTCGACTTTTTCGAAAATCTCGAGGCCACCGGAATTTATTTCACCGCTAACCATAACCCGTCGTCGGCGTTATATTTTATATACGTATGCGTATAGTAGGCGCGTCCTGAGATCGGGCGGGGTGGGGTGAGGGGAATTACTTACTGTTATTACACTGTTTTTCGTGTCTCTATAGTAAAACATCACTGAGAGGCCGACGCGAAATAGTGCAAAACGTCTCTGCGCATTACGGTTTTACGCGTGTTTTCAAGCTCACGTCGGACTCGTTGTAAACGACGAGGTTCGCGCTCAAGCTATACTGCGGCGTGTGTGTTTCTGTCTGTGAGCTCGCAAAACCGCCTTTTTCGCAGAATACTACTAAAACGCCATCCCCACCTACCCCCCGACGGGGAAAAGGCAGTAACTGCATTTATTTACAATTTTTCACCGGAACCAATTAATGTGTTTTAAGTACCTTAAGAATTCTTATTCTGTTTTTGACATTATTTGTAATAGTTATTTTCTTTTCTTTTTTTTTTTTTAATAATTACTGTATAAATCGGTCGACGATCGTTTAGTAAATTAATGCGGTTTCGCGTTTACACAAAAATATTAAAAAAAAAAAAAAAAAAACGTTACTGCTGTTTTTGTAGGATATAGAGAAAATTATGCTCTATCAGAACAATGCAGTGTGTAATAATCGGAAAACGTTAAAAGTATGATCGTTGAGAGTGGGGTTATGGTATAATGCAAAAAATTTGGTTTTGAGAGCGATGTACAAGCGCTTCCTCGCCAAATGTTTTCTCGCAGTCACGATTTTTCAGCATTTGATTCATCTCAGATCTCGCTGTGAATATTGCTTCATTTATTTGGTACAATAGTTCCATAATACCGACTCACAGTCGATCCAAGTCGTATTTTTTTTTTGAAATACTTATCCTTTAAATGCCATAATATTGAAATGAAACTCTATTCAAGCGACAATGGAGTTTTAGGGGTTTATTATTATTATTTAAATTGACATTTCCAAATGTAAAAGTAATGAAAATGTACGTGGCATTTATATATTTAAACTCATTTTCGCTTACATTGATCGTCCATTTCTTCTCGAGTGATTACAATAATTTAAAAGTGCCTACAAACGATACGAAAGCTAAAGATATTATTATGTCCCACGGTCCACGCGAAAAACACATAAATTGAAAAGTGATTGTTTGGCGTTTCTTCTCAGAAAACGCATTAATATCATCAAGTTATGCGACCCACGATGATTTTTTTCTAAACGTAATAATATTGTTGATTTCAAGTCGTGTTAAAACATATACTATAATACGTATAATGAAAAAAAAATTCGTTATTTACAATTATTTTAATTTCATTGATTTGATATATTACGTCTTTTTAAATGCTTTTTAATATAATTTAAGCATCGTAGAATAATATTATTTTATCATGTAGTGACGTCCATGTAGTGTTTTATTTTTACATAAATCATTTGTAAATTCCCTTCGTAATATTTGAAATGGATAAATCTATTATATACAAAAGTAAAATATACCATTTGTTTCTGTGTAGAACGTATAGGTGCAGTGTTTCACAATTTGACTGTTGTTTTTTCACTCGCTATTCATTAGTTTGTTGGTTAAAATGTGTTGTGCATTCAAATGTAAAATTGGCTAAGAAAGAAGGGCTTTTTTGAAAAAAAAAAAAAATGTGAAGCTATGCATACTTTTTTTTTTTGTCCATTAATTATAATTTTCTTCCTATACGCCCTAGATGTAAAGTTTCAAGTGCAATATTCATGAATTGAAATAAATATCTATTTGATTAAAAAAAAAAAAAAAAAAATGTTTAGATTTTATTATTAAATATTGTTAAGTTATATTTGTTCAAGTGTAATTGTGAAATATTAATAACAGGTAGAAACAACAAACTACTAATTGTTTATATTTATTTATTTTTTTTTTGTAAATAATTTAAACACTAGTGTAAATATTATAAAAGTAATTAGTATGTAATAACGCGGATAAGAGAAATAGCCGATATTGTTTTTTATATTCGCTTTAAATTTTTTAAAGTAAGTAAGTAAAACAAAGGACATTTACGTTTTGGCCCGTGCATTTTATTTATTTATTTTTTTTTTTGTTTTAAAAATTTCCTCCGTTGACTTCGAAACACCCAGTGGACATAGACCCTAATACGACCACTGGTCATATAAACGTACACACCTCGTTAAATGCGGAACATAATGCCCGTAGTAAAAACGGTCGGGTTTACGGCGTCAACGTATTTTCTACGGTTTTTCACCCGCCGATTCGCGGGTCTCGCGTGAATAATAGGCGCTCAAATATTGATGAAAAGACGTCTGTTAAATTTTATACGACCGCGCGTGTGTGTATATAATATGTATAATGTGTATGCATGTCGATATGTGTACGTAAAAGGCGTCCGACGTGGGTTGAAAACGCAATAAATCAGTGAAATTATAGCGGGGAAAAAAAAAGCACAATACTCGTGTACGATGTTTGCGACAAGTTTTTTTTTTGTTCGCGCCACAACATTTTCGATTTTGCTCCGAGAAAATAAATAATATTTGGTCCGCGCCATGCGGCGGTGAAATTCGCGATAAAAAATTAATTCTCCCCCACTCCTGCGCACTCCTTTCTCCCTCCTAATGGCCCAAAACACGTCACAATTCTCACTTGAGTCTCGGAACGTACCGAAAATTGGCAATTTTTTCGCACATTATTTTGTTCTACGGTAATGTTTATTATGTTTTTGAAAAAATACTATGAAAATTATTGATAAATCTAAAAAAAAAAAAAAAAAAAAAACCCCAACTTTATAGCAAACAATTTACACAAAATGAGTTCAATTATTATAACCAACATAATTTTAGATTCCGAGTGAAGGGAAGAAGTAGTGTTTTTACACTAATGTTTTTTGTTTTTTTTTTTTTTGTGTACACGTTTTCATATAAAAACACTTGTTCAAAATAATCTACTAGCAACTTTTTACCGTACCAACCGCAAAAATATAATATATCCTAATGTATGTTTCACCAAAGAAAATAAGCATATTGTATCGCTAGTATTTTGGTAGTCTCTTACAATTTTTAAATTTAAACGCTTATAATAGGTTAGTAAATCGACAATTTAACGATTGAGAGTAAACTACTGAAAAATATCGAAATGAACAAAGTGTCGAATCAGTATATGTTTTTGAAAATAATAAATGAAATAAAATCAAATTTAAAGTCGCAGAAAATGTACATTTTTCATTTGAGGACGTCCAGGTAAATTTAGTGCCTTTTTCATATTTTATTTTTATTGCGATTGACTCACGCACTTACTACTTACAACATAGTTTTTGCTAATTACACTGTACACTGTTAAAATACGTCTGTATTTTATTGTAGACCGAAGTAAAACAATAACTAAAATAGTTTGAATTTTTGATTTTATAATTATTTTTTATTATTATTCATTATAAATATTAAATAATACCGTGGAAAAAATGAAATAATTTTCTTATACGTATTTTCATAAAGTATTAAATAAATATTCAAAGATTGTCTGGAGCTTAAGCCCCCCCCCCAAAAAAAAAAAAAAAAAAAAGTCAAATTCTAATTTGATCTATTCATTTCACATAATGCCAGAACGTCAAACCGAACGGGACACACGTGAGTTGAGTTCGGCTTCGCTCAGCATTAAATCAAATCGTGGTAAAAGATCCGACGAAAAAAAAACCCATACGCGTGCGGCTTCTGCTCGTTCAGTAGCAAACACCCACGTGAAATCGCACAATGCGCTCCAATATAGCCGTTGGGTTATTAGAAGTGTATGATTTTATGAATGTATACTTCCTTAGAGTATTATGATATCATATACGCTAATGACTTCCTTTGTGACGACCCCCGTGGCTCTCATGCGTGCCTTTTTTTCTTTTCTGTTTATTTTTTCGCTCATAAAACTACAATTATTATTTTTACCATAAAAAATTGGGCATTTTTAGTTCTAAAACCTGATTTAAAGTACAAGCTCACTTGAATGGTGTGACACTAGAAAGGATCTTGCTCCCAAGATATTTCACTAAGTAACCGAAATAATCACTTTGTGAGGAAACAGGAAGGTATAAATAAAATATTAAGATTCTAAAATGGCTGTTCTTTGTGATATATTGTTCAATAAGTTATAACAATTATTTAATTATTTATTTGATTTAATTCATTGAAAATTTTCGCGACACACCTACCACTGATTTACTTAATTATATTTATACATATTTTGTATGTAAAAAAAACAATTTATTAATTGGCCGTCTTGACAGTATATATATATATATATATTTTAAAACAAACAAAAACTGACCATTTTTATTTTTTATTTTTTCATTTATTTACTGATAACCAAGTCACGCTCACCGCCGCCTTACGTCGTCACCATTATTCGTCACGCATAATTTTTAATAAAATACACAAACTTTTCACCAGGTGGGTTGTAAATGATGTCTTAATTTCTACCATCTCGGCAGCGGCGGCGTGCCGTGCGTGTGAACTCTGATGAAATCGGTGTTAATATTTTATTTACCAACACATACGTAGGCGTTGCGTGAATCACGTCCGGTTTCGCGTTTTGAGTGGTGTTAGGGTTAGGTGTTTTTTTTTTTTTTACTCCCAGACGTTGCTGTTATTGTGTCTCGCGGAAAACGACTCTCGAAAATTCCGGAAGTTCGTCTACTCCGCGGCCGCGACCTCTGCACGGTTCGCGAGGTTATAAGCGCGTTTTCAACCGACGACGACCTTTTTTTTTTTTTTTTTTTTTTTTGGAGTCGACGTGACGTGTTTCCGCACTCGGAATCAAAAGCGAGTCGGAGGGCTCGTGACGTCACGGGGTCGTTGTACGTGTCGCGTGTACAACGATTAAAATGTGCAGCGAAACGCTTCACTGAACTTTTTCTCCTTTTTTTTTTTTTTTTTCTTGTTGTTGCCCAGATGAAGTCTTTTAATATCTTTGATAAAATATTTTATCGATACAAAACAAATTTTTTGAAAAAAAAAAAAGGTCGAATAATGGTCGCCCCGCGCACGTCTAATAATTCACATTAATAATAAGGCGAGGAACTATTATTACTCGTATCACTACTATCACGACTGTGTTTTTTAGGGTTTCAAATGGGAAAAAATTTCTCACCGTTACGTAAGATTTTATAATAGTAATAAATGACGGAGATTCGCGGATGGAGAATTTTTCGTACAACTAGCAGTGATAAATTATTACACGCGTTTTTGTTTCGCGTCTAACGACCAACACTGCTGCTGCTATAATAATAATAATTCTACTTCTCACTACGTATACAATATTATACATGGTAAGTACTCACGTACATACGACGAATAGCAACAATAATAAATAGTAATAATTCACCTATTATAATGATATGAGACGGCGGTATTACATAAGGGAAAAACGATAAATTCCACACAATATTCGTTTAACTCGGTAAAACTATTAAAAAAAATAACAGTCGAATTTTTTATGTGTTTTTATTTTAATGTGAATATTTGCGCTGAAACTGCAATGTTATTTCGGTAAAAATAATATCGTCTATTCATTGTCTACACTAAGGTGTAGAATGCCAATGAAAATCTGGCATTTTTCGTTTTGAAAAAACTCCGTTGAAAAATACCTGTTTACGAGATTATGGTTTGAATAAATAAACGTGAACTCTGAATAAATTTTTTGAGCGTGCTCGTCCCCGTTTTTAACTGTAAAAATGCAAAATTTGGGATTTTTTTTTTTTCCAGAACGTTCAAGTTACTATAAAACCAATATTTTCCATAACTCGTTTTTTTCATGTCACCTTAAGGGTGTCCTGTGGAGATACAAACTTTCTTTTTTCAAACGACTACCCCCTATTTTAATTGGGTTATTTTTCTGTGAATTTCGATGTATTAAAATTAAAATTAGAACGAGTAGTTTTTGAATTATTCAAATTGAAAAATATTAAGGGAAATCGTCACTTGAGCACATATTTAGTTACGTACGTAGTGTTCGTAATTGTTATAAATCTACTCAATTAACCTTTAATTTAGAAATAATTAGTCAAAATGTTCATGGATATCATATCATTATGTACGAGATTAAATTTTACACTTACAAAATATTAATTAGTCAGGTCGTCTTATCTCATTTACCTATTGAAGAAATAATTTATCGTTTCTTTAAAATTCTACATACCCGCTGAGAGTATCTGGCTTTCTCATCTATATTTTTCTTTACTTCTTGCTTTACTATATTACATATTATTATAATTTTATACAATTATTATTATAGGTAATAATGAAACGTTTAAAACATTGTATTTTTCACCGAGGAACGGTCGTACATCGCTCATTGGTCCTAATTGTCATTATTTTACAATATTATGTGCATTATAATCGAGTGTGTCTTTTCATACGCCTATATAGATACATTTATATCGTGGTTACTTTTATTTTAACAACCGACTGAAATACATTTTACTGTCACTATTGACAGGATGATGGTCATTTGGGTACGTTATTCACACACAAATGCTCTTTTCGAGTACCTTAGAAATATGCACAGTTCAATAATTACATAGTAAATTATTATTCTATAATTTTGGTGTGTTAAAATATTAATTAATAAAGCAAAATACTAGTATTATGTTGTTCAACAATTTCAAAACTTACCAACGTATATGAACGTGTGTACAGAATAATTTTTAATGACACTTCCTTTCTCTTTCTCTTTCTCTCTCTCTCTCTCTCTCTCTCTTGCATACAAGCACATGTCATATAGACTTAATAAGTGCACAGTATCATTATATTAATTGTATGTTCCGAGTGCGGTACGAAGAAGCTACAGTGGCTTTATAATGATACCTGATCATTATTTTTTTTCTACAAGTAGTCGTCAGTACATAATATAGCGTAGGTATGCTTCTGATAGATTATTTGGATGGCATGGTACTTCAAAGAGGTCGTGTTTAGAAATTGTAGAAACTTTTTCCATAATCACGGTAAAAATACCGAAAATTTAATAAAAGCTGTAAAAAATATGCCATTTTATTAAATCGATTTCAGACAATTTAGAGTCATATTGTATTAAAAACTAGAAAAGGAAGAAAAAATTACAAAAACATGTTATCAGCGTTGGTGGAATGATTATAGAATTTCAAAATTATTATTATTATTTTTTAATAAGATTTTAAATTCTACGTATAATAAACTGATAAACAATATTACTCATCAACGACACGAAAATCAAAATCATAAGTCGTTAATCATATTTTTTTTTTTTGCTTAAAATTAGAATATGTCTATGGATTTTGATTCTTTCGCGTAAATTAACTATTTTTTTTTTTTTTTTTTTTTTTTGTCATTCAAAATCTTATACAATTTTTAATACATTTTCGCTCGAGGTCAGGGAAAATGCCCATAGTGTCCGGCCTTTTTGTTTTTAACTACCTTAGCTATCCTCCAGATTAACTGTATTTCGTTACCGAGGAAAAAATGATTTATGAGTTATCGTTTCTAGTAGATGTTTTTTTTATTTTTTTTTTACTCGAGAAATCTTCAAGAAAGTCGAGTCAGTGTTATAGCGTGTAAACGTCGTACATACTCGAGTGAGTAACACTTTGAGATGAAGAAAACGCGAAGGGCGGCCGGTAGTAGTGCGCCGGTATATAGCGTTGCGATTATGTCTGAACGTAGTTTGCGTGACAAAAGCCGTTCAACAAGTGGTATGGATATTATAATATTTTAGAGACGGTCGCCTTAATTGGATAATGGATAATGGATGCAAATTTGTTAATAATAAACATCACCGGAATCTAACGAATTGAATATAGTGCGGTAAATAAAAAAAAAATATGTAGGCCATTAATCTTTGAGCAACAGTGTTGCGAGTGGAATGAAATAAAAAAAAAAAAAACAGTGGGCTTTGTGCACAACAAAATAAATAAAATTAAAATGTTATCACTTAAGCGAGCCGATATTCCGTTAAAGTAATCATTTATTTATAACATAAGACACGAATGAAATTCACAGTTAGAGATACAGAGAGAAGAAAAAAATAAACCAAAAAATGTGTTATTTTAAGAAATTACTGTTAATATTAATTATTGTTTTGCAGGTCTAGACAATTAGACAATTATTGACAAACATATTAAATTATTACAAATTATACGGAGGTAATAGAAATGTTTATTTTTCTGGTAAATATACCTAAAATGCTATATATTTTACTATAAGCTAGTGTTTTTTTTTTTTTTTTTGTACATACTTTTGCGTGTAATAAAACCAATCCAAAAGTTTCGCGTCCAACAACATTAAATATTTGAAATCACCTATATACTCGTATAGTACATTTTTCAAAAATCTCAATAGTTTTCAAAATAAAAAACGATAAATTATGCCTTTTAACGAGACTTTCTTGAAATCGATTTTAGTTATTTAGTCTCTTAACTCTATAATCAATAACCCTAAAAGTTTTTCTATATTTTTCAATCAAAACTTCATAAACTTTTAATCCTCAATGCAGTAGACATTTTTTTATCTTCGAGAATCCTATCAGAGGAGCAACGCATGGATGGGCTTCTTGTCTGATGATATTTATTACATACGTATTTAATAGTTTTAAATATTTACAAAAATATAATTCATATACACTGAAATAAAGTTCCCAAACGTATAAACTATATATGTGAAAAATCGATACGCATTATTAATAATTAAATATATGCTTATCTGACTGTACACTATAATATAGTTACAATGTTAAGCATGCAAACAATGAACAAATTATAATATGATACCATTGAATTGTAAAATGTCCCTAATTAAGTCAATGTAAAAGTTTTTATTAAATTGCGTTAAGTTAGTCGGATGAAGATGTTCTTAAAAGTCTTCTCCGAAGTGCATTTCGAAACTTTCGACAAATATTAAACGAATTAATATCCTTGAGAATTTTAATGTATTCATTTAAACCTAACACCTCGTTAATCTAAAACGACAGGATGTTAAATATCAATAATAGGAGCAGGTATAAAATCAAAATTATTTTTATGTATTTCACTTCTACGGGTAATTTGTTTAAATTGAAAATCTTATTTATAATGCTGGAAAACTTAAAAGAAATTTTGGAAACCTAATATGTTTCTTATATATGTTACATATTATTTGATTTTTTTTTTTTTTTTTTGAAAGCTGAAGTGATAATTTTACAAATACAATAATTAGATAGGTACCTAGAAATTAATTTTAAATTGACGAAATATCACCCACTTGAAATTTTTATTTTTATTTAACCTCGGCATTGTCACAATCATTTTATCACTATTTATCTATTATTTATTAATGAAGTAAGTGGTGAAGCACAGTTTTATTTTGTAATCTATAAAACACTACGGTAATTTAAATTTTTAATGCGATACTTTATCCGGTTTCATATTGAACGACTTTATCAAGTATTTTTCCACAGTACCGTATTCTTGTATTTTCAGAAAATACAATTTGATACATTTCTTTAAAGTTTTAAATATTAATCTTAATGATTTTCACTATAATCAACATTATAATCAGAACTGTATAATTAGAAAAATCAACAACGTAAAATTAAAGTTTTAATATTATATTATATTTATAGAGTAACGTTGATGAAAATTAACGTCATAATTCATAATAATTTATTCAGAGGTATTGTTTGTAAAAAATTAATTTCGTGAAAAAGTAAAATCAAAATTTTTACATGGTTTTTTTTCTTTTCAAACACGCTATGAAAATAAATAATGGGTCATTGTGTGTGTGTGTGTGTGTGTGTGTGTGTGCATCCCGATAATGTATTCAAACATAAATATAAATTTTAAAGCAATAAAAACGTTATGGAACTCCTGGGAATTTTTTTATAATCAAAGTGGTTGTAAATGAATTTTGACAAACTAATAGGTACCTACGCACAGTAATAGTTATTTAAAAAAGTTATACAATACAATTATGACGTATTTCCTTATTCGAGCTAGATAAAAATACTTAATCAAATTTTACTAACGGTGACCGTTTGGCCCCACACGTGTAATTCAGATGTCAGACAGAAGCCCTTTCGGGGGGGTGTGGCATATTCAATATTAAAATAATAATACTGGAAAATTATTCGAAGAAAACTGGTGGTATATACGTAATACAAAACGAGTTCGATTCAATGGAAAACGGAAAAAAAAAAAAAAAAAAATGTTTGCAATTGCATTTGTATTTGTGTATACTTAGTTTTGGCAAATAGTACACACCGAGTGGCGAAGTAATAGAGTTTCGAGTGGATAAAATGGATTTTATCGCGAGCCCTCGAATTTCGAATCGTCAACATTTCAGTTTTTCAACCCTTAACTATTGCGCCAGGAAAATTTAATTCCGTTTCGCGTTCAGCCTAAAAATCCACTAATAAACGGATACGTCGCGTTAAATAATAATAATAATAATAATAATTTTTACCTTTTAAATAACAATGCGAACGGTGAAAGAGGTGACGGTGACGTGTGACTTATACACTTTTTTGTGTCGTCGAGTTCAACTTTCGCACCGAAACGTCCGTTGCATCCATCATTGACGTTATTAGAGTGATTATTTAGCAATAAAAGTTCATCTGTAATATTATGTAAGTGAAATATACTTACATCGTAATTTGGATGGCTAATCCTCCCCCCCCAAAAAAAAAAAAAAAAGCGGACATACTTCGCACGATGGGTGTACTTCGCACGATGG